>JADGMU010000782.1:0-22354 GCA_016920895.1 Vaccinium myrtillus | reverse complement strand
GCTTTGGGAAGGGTGGGGGGTTGGGATAAGGAGAATGGGTGGGTAAGGAATTTTGGTTGCAAAAAAGCTACAAGTACGCATGCTTGCATACGCCAAATGCACGGACATCTTAACTATCTAATTTTTTTTTCGATGGTTCAGATTTTAAATAAACTATTCGACGCGAAACTCTTCGCGCGAATAGTTTATTTAAAATCTGGACCATTAATTTCTGAAATGAACGATTGAGATGAGTTACGTGCATATGATGTACGCGAGTGTGCATACCCATAGACGCGTTGTTTTGGTTGGTGGGAGGGGGCATTTATTTATGTTTTCGGCTTCCTAGCCCAAAACTCATGCTCCTATTTTCAAAAGGTTATCTGCACGCCCTCATATGTTCTGGGTGTTAATATTATTCAAAAAAGGAGACCAAAATTCTTGCATTGGAAACAGACTCAAAAGGTTTGGGAAGAGAGGATGATAGAGCACATTTACGAGGAAACCATTTTTTTTTATAATCAGCTGTACAACACACAGACTGTCTTGTAAAACTATTTTATTGACAAAATGTCATGCCGGTACTTTTGATTAGGTAATTACTTACTTTTCTCCGCACTCTCTTTTCACAAATTCACTTGTTTTTTTTGTCTCTTCCATGTGGGATTAGAATAATACTCCTATCCTCTTTGTACATAGAAAGGCAATATTGTATTTTTACATACAAGACGACAAGAAAACACCATATACTAGTAAAGCACGCTGGGATTGCCTTGGCCCCATGAATCATCTAAACCGTCTATTTTGTAAATAATAATACTTAGATCATTCCTGTAAAAAATCAAGTTAATCGAATTTCGGTCAGTTTCTAATTTGTAAACAATAGACGGTTGAAAAAATTCAATCGTCCATTGTTTCGATAGAAATGAGGAAAGCCGATATCAAATCAACTTGATTTTTTTTGCAGAAAAGATTTACACATTATTTTTTATAAAAATAGATGTAGGGCCAGGAGGGCCCACGCATACGCACCTTGTTAGTGGTTTTTTGGGTGTAGGTATTAGGAAAAGAGGGAGCGAATTAGAACTTCTCGAAAACAGAGGATGCACTTATAAAATACTCGAAGTGTAAAAATCACGACTACTTTTTCTTTTTTGCTTTCTTTGAAAAGAATTGAGAAAGCATATAGGTATTTGTGTCATCTAACTCTAATGCAGCCTTTTTTGAAAAAACAGGTGAGAACCTTGGGCTCTACTGATGGGCTTTTTTCTAAACCAGCGCTTGCAGCCAGTAAAACGTAGCTTGCCCATGGACCACCTTTTCCTTTCGGAATAGGTTTGGGCCAGCTGGCCCTTTACCAATCAAAAGGGCTTTTCTACAGTCTATCATTGCTATGTGACCGAATTTGCCGTAATAGTAGCAGATACTTTCTTCTAGTACAACTACAAATAAAGTTTTCCACTTATTCTGGTTTGTGTTTTAAAGGGTTTGCCGTAATAGTAGCAGACAACTCTACATTTTTTCCTAGGGATCTATCAAAATAAGACGAATGGAGTACATTAGAATACTAAACGAAAAGAGATCTATTCAACCAAAAAGTAGTATGTCGTATTACTTGGGGGGGAGAGAGAGAGAGAGAGAGAGAGAGAGAGAGAGAGAGTGGAGTTAAAGAATAATGGGAACACAAAAAAGAAAATTATCTATGTGGTTGTGCTCCGCTTTATGATGGAACATAACATTCATTAAATGATCGAATATCCGAGAAGTCTTTAGGATAAAATTCAGCAAAGCGATTCAACCTTTGCTTGTCAAAACTTGCAAATGAGTTGGATGGATTAAGACATGCAACACAGTTACACAAGTCACCTCATTAAAAAGATTGTTAAGTTCTTGGAGTTGCATAGCTATGACCGTGTATAGAGAGACCAGTTAAAAGACAAAAACAATGGGTGTAAAACAGAAAAATAATTGGGTGTGGATACCCCATCATAGAGAAAGTTAAAAAAGTTCTGGGACCACCAAAAAAAGGAAAAGATTGGAGGTGATCGGGAAAAATTATTTGGGCATAGTTATATTTATTTTTTGTTACTTGGGGCAAGATTAGAAAATAATCTATAGGGTATGGGGGCAAAATTACCCAAATACCCAAAATTATATATACACGGCAGTAGGAAATTTCAGTCCAGCAGGGTCGCTTGACCCCCCTTGCCCCTATATAGGGCCGCCACTGAGATGAACCATTTGTGGACCTTCTCCTTCGTAAGTGGTGGGTCTGGGCTACATTGGTACTCCTGTATAAGGAACACCCACCGTTAGCAACCACCTGGCCGGAGTGCGGCTAGGGAAGGCACTCCGATGGTTAAGTTAGAACCCTTGTAGAGAGAAGTACCAGAGAGTAGAATTTGTATTGAGTAAAAGTCAATTGTGTAGGGTTCATTTTCTTCCTTTATATAGACCTATCCTGACTTGTGCTCCAAGTACAGGGGCAAATCAATCAATTGGCTCGGGTGACGTCATGGCACGTCCGCAGAGCAAATCCGTTTATCATTGCATGGGATTGTCTCGAATTGTAGCTTGATGCGTATCATAACGGCTCGGCCGCCATCACAATGATGTAGGACACGCTATAACATGCAAATGGCTCATCACGAGCCGACGAGTACTAATCGTCTCGGATGGCGTCAAGCTAACCGTCTCCCATACTTCTCACGAGTCACTTCGAACCGTCTCCCATACTTCTCGACACTGTTGGCTCGTTTACATACCGTCTTGTAACTCGTTGTTTTTGGGCTTGGATGTCATCTCGACGTTAACTCAAATGTAGGCTTCGTTGAGCCATCTTTGACCCATCTCGATCGTCACATTTTGGCCCACTACAATATCCATCCAAAAATTCTTGATATGTTTTAACATATTAGAAGATGATGGATGAAATAGGTTAATTTATCTCGTTTTATACTATTATAATTAACTCAAATTTAGGCTTCTATTTTGAGAAACCATCTTTGTCCCATCTGAATTTTAAACTCAGATTGACTCAAATTTGTAAAATGCTTGATTTGATATGGGTCTTTCTAGTCATTGACTCAAATTTGAAAGTTTTCTACTGTCCGCCGCCGCCTCCCGCGGTGTCTGCCTTCGCAATCAGGCCCATTGCCACGCAAATCCCTTCACCATCACACCAGGGGAGGCTTCCACCACAACAATCAGTGGCCACCACCACAAAAGCAATCGGCAGAGGAGAGATTTGTAATCAAGGGTTTCATCCAGGAAGATTGAGAGATCAAGGGTTCTTACCAAGAAAGCTTTCCGACCATCTTGGTGTTCATCAACGAGGAAATATTTCACTGTTGAAAAGATAAACTTGTCTTTGTGTCCTTTTAAATTCTCTACACAGTTCTAGAATGTTTTTAGAGTTCTATGTCTTTTCGTTAGTTACGCATAATATGTTGGTTCATGTATTCTTAGGTGAATTTATCTAGAAAGGTTCATGTATGACGCTTTGGATTTAGGAGTTCATTTATTTTTAGCTTGTCTATTAGGGCCTATAAATACTTGATGTATTTCATGGTTTGAAGTACGTGGAATTGAGTTTAGTTCAAAGTATTCCTCTTCCCTTCTCGTCAATATCTTGCGGTAATCTTGGATAGTTTTCCAACAAAGTGGTATCAGAGCCAAAATGGTGAATGGTTTGATAGGATTTCAATATCCTCGGCTTACCAAAGACAAATTCGACAATTGGTCGATTCGAATGAAGGCTCTTCTTGGTTCGCAAGATGTTTGGAAGATTGTAGAGAAAGGATATGTAGAGCCACAAGACGATTCGACCTTGAATGCTACATAAAAGGATGCCTTGCAGAAGTTAAGAAAGAAGGATAGAAGCGCTCTTACTCTCATCCATTAGGGCTTGGATGATTCAATGTTCGAAAAGGTGGCCGGTGGAACCACCGCGAAAAAGACATGGGAGATCCTCCAAAATTGTTTTAAAGGAGTTGACAAAGTGAAGAAAGTGCATCTTCAAACTCTTAGAGGAGACTTTGAAGCCCTTCGCATGAAAGAGTCAGAGTCTATTTCGGATTATTTCACAAGAATGCTGGTTATTGTGAATCAGATGAAGCGATATGGCAAAAATGTGACAGATGCTCGTGTGGTGGAGAAAATTCTTCGCTCATTACGACCAAAGTTAGCACATATTGTGGTTGCTATTGAAGACTCAAAAGACTTGGAGTCTATGACGATTGACCAACTTTTGGGATCTTTACAAGATCATGAGGAAAGGCTTAAGAGAACTGAAAATGAAGCACTGGAATATGCTTTGCAAGCAAAACTCTCCTTCAAAGGAAATGGAGAAAGATATGATAGAGGCAGAAGCACCCAAAGAGGCCGAGGACAGGGTTGAGGACGAGGTCGAGGGCGAGGACAAGCACGGGGACATGGATATGGACATGGTCATGGACATGGAGAAGGAGAAAGAGGAAGAGGCAATATTGGCTCTTTCAATAATGACTTTGCAGAAAGAAATCAATTTTCATCATCAAAGTCCCGTGGAGGAAGGTCGAAGTCGAGGTCGAGGACGAGGAAGAGATATCCATTCGAATCAAAGGAGGTATGACAAGTCTCAAGTAGAATGTTACAGTTGTCACAAATATGGGCATTTTTCTTGGGAATGTGAAGATGCCAATAACCATGTCGAAGAGCAAGATCATCTTGTTGAAGAAAATGAGGTTGAAACAGGACCAACTTTGTTGCTTGCGGTCAAAGAAAATGAGGAGTTGGGAGAAAATTTGTGGTACCTTGACAATGGTGCTAGTAATCACATGTGTGGCAACAAATGTGTGGCGACAAAACCAAATTTCTAGAGCTTGATGAAACGTGGAAAGGACATGTCACTTTTGGAGACTCCTCAAAAGTCCCAATCATGAGAAAAGGTACTAATCTAATCGGCTTGGAGAATGGTGATCATCAAATCATGTCATATGTGTATTTTGTGCCAAAAATAAAGAATAATATTTTGAGCTTGGGTCAGCTTTTGGAAAAAGGTTATGAAATTCTCATGAAAGATCGTTGTCTCTCCTTAAAAGATGAAAGAAATAATTTGGTTGCAAAGGTTTCCATGGTGAAGAATCGGATGTTTCTGTTAAATCTTCAAATTGATGTGGCCAAGTGCTTAAAATCAAGTGTGAAAGATATGTCATGGTGCTGGCACATAAGGCTTGGACACGTGAACAACTTTGGAGGACTAAAAATGATGGCTCAAAAGAAGATGGTACGTGGCTTGCCTTCTATCAACCATCCAGATTAGTTATGCGAGGGATGTCAATTTGGTAAGCAATCCCGGAAGCCTTTTCCCAAAGAATCCATTTCGAGAGCTATGGAGCCGCTTCAACTTGTTCATACTGACATCTGTGGTCCAATCAAACCAACATCTTTTAGTAAAAACAAGTATTTTCTGCTTTTCATTGATGACTTTAGCAGGAAAAGTTGGGTTTATTTTTTGAAAGAAAAATAAGAAGCTTTTGGAGTTTTTAAGAAATTTAAAGCTTTGGTTGAGAAGCAAAGTGGCTATGAATTTAAAGCTTTGAGATCTGATAGATGCGGCGAATTCACATCCAATGAATTTAAGAATTTTTGTGAAGGGAATGGAATTCGTCGTCCTTTAACGGTTCCAAGATCACCACAACAAAATGGTGTTGCTGAGAGAAAAAACAGATCGATTTTGAATATGGCGCGGAGCATGTTAAGGAGTGGTAGAATACCAAAGGAATTTTGGGCAGAAGCTGTTGACTATGCAGTGTATTTGTCAAATTGGTGTTCTACAAGGAGTGTAGAAAACATGACACCACAACAAGCGTGGAGTGGAATGAAGCCTAATATATCACATCTGCGAGTTTTTAGAAGCATTGCATATGTTCATGTCCCAAATGAAAAAAGGTCGAAGCTTGATTCAAAGAGTGAGAAGTATGTTTTTATTGGCTATGATTCAAGCTCGAAAGGTTACAAGCTTTTCAATCCAATTACTCAGAAGATTGTGATTAGCAGAGATGTGGAGTTTGACGAAGAAAACACTTGGGAGTGGGATACTCAAGAAGTAGAAAATTATGATTTCTTTCCCTATTTTGAGGAAGAGCAATTAGTTTATGAAGAACCATAAGAGCCAACAACACCTCTAGTTTCTCCTCATGTTGAACCATCATCATCAGAGGAAAGCTTAACTGAAAGAACGCCATGCATGCGGAGTCTTACTGAACTTTATGAGGTAACCGAACATCTGGACCTGTTTTTGTCTTCTTGTAGAAAGCGAGCCTTTGAATTTCGAAGAAGCTATGCAAGATGAAAAGTGGAGAACCGCTATGCATGAAGAGATCAATGCCATAAAGAAGAATGACACATGGGAACTTGCAACTCTTCCAAAAGGGCAGGGCAAAAAGCTATTGGCGTAAAATCGGTATACAAAGCAAAGAAGAAAGAAAAAGGAGAAGTTGAAAGGTATAAAGCAAGATTGGTGGCTAAGGGGTATAGTCAACGTGCTGGAATTGACTACGAAGAGGTATTTGCTCCAGTTGCCCGTTTAGAGACTATAAGGCTATTGATTTCTCTTGCTGCTTATAATAATTGGAAGATTTATCAAATGGATGTTAAATCTGCGTTTTTGAATGGGTTGCTCGAGGAGGAGGTGTACGGTGAACAACCAATGGGGTATGTGATCAAAGGCCATGAAAATAAAGTTCTCAGGCTTAAAAATGCGTTATATGGATTGAAACAAGCACCAAGAGCGTGGAATACTAGGATTGATAAGTATTTCATTGCTAATGGCTTCACTAAATGCCCACACGAGCATGCTCTTTATGCTAAGGTGAATGGAAAAGGGGACATACTGGTTGTTTGTTTGTATGTCGACGATCTCATTTTTACAGGAAATAATCCAGAAATGTTTGAAGAATTCAAGACGGAATTGGTTTGAGAATTTGAGATGACTGATATAGGACTTATGGCCTATTATCTCGGGATTGAAGTGAAGCAACAAGAGGATAGCATTTTTATTTCTCAAGAAGGATATGCATGAGAAATACTCCAGAAGTTTGAGATGGCTAATTGTAATCCTGTGAACACCCCCGTGGAGTGTGGAATTAAGTTGTCAAAGCATGAAGATGGAGGAAAGATAGATGCAACAGTTTTTAAAAGTTTGGTTGGAAGTTTAAGATATTTGACATTTACAAGGCCAGATATTTTGTTTGGAGTTGGGCTCATTAGTCATTTTATGGAAGCACCCACCACTGTTCACCTCAAAGCCGCAAAAGAATTCTCTGTTATGTTAAAGGCACCCTAGATTCTGGGTTGTTTTATTCATCTTCTACAGGTTTCGATGACAGAAAAAACACTACAGGTTTCGTATTTTTCTTGGGAAATACTGCTTTTACATGAAGTTCAAAGAAAAAGTCAATTGTAGCAGAGTACGTTGCTGCTACATCATGCACGTGTCATGCAATCTGGCTCCAAAACTTATTAAAAGATTTGCATTTTGTGCAAGAGGAAGCAACAGAGATTTTTGTTGACAACAAGTCTGCAATTGCTTTGGCAAGGAATCCCGTTTTCCATGATCGGAGTAAACACATTGATACAAGGTATCATTACCTCAGAGAGTGCATCACAAACAAGGAGGTGGAGCTCAAGTTTGTAAAGTCTCATGATCAGATTGCAGACATTTTTACAAAGCCGCTCAAGTACGAGGACTTCAGGAGACTTCGGACACTATTTGGAGTTACGAAGAAAGTCAAGTTTAAAGGGGGGTGTTGAAAAGATAAACTTGTCTTTGTGTCTTTTTAAATTCTCTACACAGTTCTAGAATGTTTTTAGAGTTCTATGTCTTTTCATTAGTTATGCACATTATGTTGGTTCATGTATTCTTAGGTGAATGTATCTAGGAAGGTTCATGTATGACGCTTTGGATTTAGGAGTTCATTTATTTTTAGCTTATCTATTAGGGCCTACAAATACTTGATTTATTTCATGGTTTGAAGTAAGTGGAATTGAGTTGAGTTCAAATTATTCCTCTTCCCTTCTCTTCAATATGTTGCGGTAATCTTGGATAGTTTTCCAACATTCACCAAGCAAGGGTTCAGTCCAATTCTGACTGACCAACGCCAGCAACCACCACCGTCTGCCACCACAATATAGACGTCGCAGATTTTGTTTTGGATCTGATTCTCCCTTGATTTGGTGAAAAATCTAATTCTCCCTTTGTGAACACCCCGCGGAGCTCGTTATGTGTCCACGAAATTGAAGTTTGGTTTGAAAAATGGTTTTGATTGGTTGAATGGAGTCGCCACCCGGATTTGAGGACCGTACCCGAGAAACCGTTTGAAAAATGACTCTTTTGCCCTTGAAATGAAAAATGCTTTACCGGTCTCCAAAATGAGATTTCTCGGGTCCGGGAGCGAGGTTACATGAGGGGAAGGAATTTAAAGCACCCCTCACGCCCGACACATTTACCGGTCTCTACTAAATGTTTGAAAAGATTTTGAAAACATTGTTTAAACGGACTTCTAACACAGATTTATGCGAAAGCACGGCAAATACATCAACAAGATTAATGAAATATGGGTGGATGCTTGTGAAAAATGTTATGTATGGATGGTTTATATGCAAAAGATGCTAAAATTACACTAAATAGCCCCCAAACTGCCTTTAGATGCCCCAGAAATTGATCACAAATACTCAAACCATCACACCTGGATTGCAATCTGGGCACCTGGATTAGGCAGATCCAGGCGCCTGGATTCAATCCAGGCGCCTGGAAAGGGCCAATCCAGGCGCCTGGATGGCCTACCAGACAGCAAACTCAAAACTCCATTTTTGACAGGGAAACACCAAATGCAATGCTTTTAACTAACTCATATGCACTCTAAAAGATGTATAACAACACAGTAGCAAACTTGAACCTTAAATTTAACTTAAATGCATGATATGAGCTTAAAAGAAACTTGATTTTGAATGATTTTTGGAAATATACACAACAAATGCTAATGAAGAACTTCCATTTTTGTGAAATTTGAAACCTTTCCAAACTCTTAACTAGTATGAAGAACTAGTAAGAGCTTGGATGATATCCCCTCAGGGCCTTTTGAGCACAATGGTAGAAAAACTACCTTGAACCCTTGATTTGTGAACTTTGGAGAGTTATTTGGGATGATTTTTGGAAGTTGAGTGAACTGGATTTTGATTATTGGAAGTGTATCAAACTGATTATGGGTGGTTTGATTGGGGGTTTGATTGTGGATGATGAAAAATGGGTAGAATCAAGTGAGTTTGTGGAGTTAGGATGGAGGAAAGTTGAGTTTTGATGGTTGAAAATGGATGGAATTGAGAGGGATCAGTTGGGGATGAGTTTCTGGAAATATTTGGGCAGAATAACAGTAAGGGAGAGAGGTGAGAGCTGATCCCCCAAATGGAGGAGGAGAGGTGGGTATTTATAGCCAAAGGAAGGGTCAAAATGGGTCATTTGAACCCTTAGAGGTGAGGTTCAAAGGGTCACCAAAATACCTTACTCTCTCTCAACAATATTCTGCAGAAAAATCCCTGAAAGATCCTCAAGACGCTCCTCCCTACTCACTTGAACTTCGGCAGCAAGTACCTAGAGTGAGTCCAGGCGCCTGCATTAAGGCAATCCAGGCATTGAGTCCGGGCCTGGATGGCGAGACAGCACAAAATTCCAAACTTCGCGGGGCCATTCCGGGTGCTACCAAACTCCGTTTTGCGCATGGTTTGAAGCGTTGGAAAGCTTATCAAGTCTACTTTCTAACCCAAGTGGTTTGAACCCAATATGATTTGTACATCAAAATATGTGACCATTTTACCCTCAGAAGGTCGGAAAAATGAATCGCTTCGGTAAAACGGGCATATCTCCCTCATTTCAAAACAGATTGTGACATATTATATATCAAAAAAGAGGGTTTTGAATGTACTAGAAGGTGGTGTAGGATTGGGTTTATTTTGGAGAGGTTTAGGAGAGGTTCCCAAGTTCACAATCAAGCTTCGCGTGCTCTTATCGGGCATTTTCATCATCGGGGATGCTTGATAAGTTTCTCGTGTCAAAATCGGGGTGTCTACACCCTTGATTTGATATGAGTTAGAGTAAAGGATTGGACCTTGAATTTTGGGTTTTTACTTAAATTTCAAATTTGGTACAACGCTGGAGTCGCTCTTAAAGGTTGAATTCGATCTTCAACATTGTACCTTGTATTTTTGTTTATAGAACTACTTTTTAAGAACTCATGATCGTTAGTTTTGAAAATCAAATTAAATTTTTTTCTTTCACTTTCTAAAATGAATAATGTTCTGGTTCGTTTGAATATGAGAAATGGGACTAACAAGACGATACATAATCAAAGATAGTGTTTTGGGTAAATTTCAGTACTGATACCCCCTGAGGTTTGTATTAGTAACAAATATCCTCTTCAAGTATGAGAAATGAGGGAATATCCCCTTGTAGTTTTAATATTCATTTGACCGACACCCAACCGCTAATTGTTTGACTAAATACGTGACAGGATCAGCCAAAATTGCTTTTATTGACAAATTCACCATTTATAATGAATAGATAAATAAATAAATAAAACTCTCATTTCTCAATTATTTTTACCCCAAAATAATAAATTTGTCCTTTTTAACACAGAAATATAGTTCTTTCTACGAGTAAGAAAAAATTGCTATCTATAAGTTTTTACTTTTTTTATTATAAAAACAGCTACTCCATTGAATTTAAAAAAGCGATTTCAAAATAATCGAGAGTTGATAGTATTTTATTAATTTTTATTATAAAAAATGGTGAATTTTTAGATACAAGTCACTTTCTGCTCACTCCATCATGTTTTGGACAGAAAATTATCAATTGGGTTTGTCTGCAAAGTGCACATAGAAATCACATAGAATCATTGTTATTTCTCATACCTGAATGGGGTACCCGTCATTAAAGCAAATCTTAGGAGGTGTCCGTAAAGTTTACCCTTAATGTTCCCTAATGTTTTTATTGAGTATGATGATTTAATTGTAGGTAATACATCTCATTCAATCACTTTGGAAAAAAGTTCGGAATTTCTCTAAAGTTTACAACTAAAAATTTGTAAAACGGGGAGCGCATCTATAGGAAATTTCACAAAATTAAATATCCAAATGGGCACATATATATATATATATACCCATGTGAAATTGAAAGGGTCAAAGGTAGTGCCGGCTTAAGAGTTTCGGAGGCTTGAAATGGACTCTTTGAATGAGGCCCTCCATATATTTTGCGTAAAGAAGTTATTCAATACAGATCTTCATAAAAAACCATTACAAAAGATATACTCCCTCCGTCCCATTTTAAATGCTCCCTACGTATATCCGTGCCATTTTCAAACGTCTATATCTTTTTATTGGTAAGGTTTCCAAAGTTTTTAAAAAATTTGTCTAATAGAACTAATTGAGATCTATGAAATAAGATCCATATTGCATATAAAATATATTATAGAATGAAAACTATAAGAGTTTTAAAAAAACACGCATAACCGTAGGGAGCATTTAAATTGGGACGGAGGGAGTATATCACTTCAAAATCTGTCATTTGAACATTGCTTTTCTCGCACTTTTAGTTCCAAACGTACTGATTAAGTCTTCATAATCAAGCTAAAACTAAAAATTTAAATTTGGACTTACTTTTTTCATAACAGGTTAACATTAAAAATTATTTGAGTTTACTATATATAGGGGGTTATATACTTGGGAATCCATTTTTAACATTTTTTTGGAACCTAAAACTTTGACTTCATTGACTTAAGTCATGAGTCGGCTCTGGTGAAAGAGGGAGTATTGCTTCATACAATAAAAGTTCAAGTTTGGATAGACTTCCAATAGATATCTTAATGGATATTGGACCCATGCATGAACTTCTCTCAATTATATATGCTCCTTTATAATTCCCTTTTTCTATGAGTAGTGAAATTGCTTGGGTGGACTCCCTTTATCTTAATTTGTCATTTAACGACTATTGGGCTACTGATAGTGGTCTTCTTATTTTCCATATTATTGGGGAACAGACCTCCATTGAAAAGTCCATGCAGTCTCAAATGATATGTGAGAAGGGATAACACGACATTGCTCAAGACTCGAGAGAAAGGCGAAAAAAAAGAAAGCGAAAAAAAGACTTCGCGTAATGTGATTATGTGGCCCACAGCAAAAGTGTCGATAATGGTTCCTCAAGAGTTTCGTCTAGTCCAGTTATGGAACTAAAACGGTGATTGAAACTATTCGGTCGAATTAAACATCGATTGCCTCGTAAATAAAATTGTATGTATGCAAGAGAAACGGACAGCTAACTATCTTCTATTTCTCTTGCATAACTAGAAGGCAATTTTGAATGACTTTTTCAGTCAATTCTTCTCAACATCAGTCAGTACAACATACCATCCTTTATAGCCGATGGATTTGAGTGTGTGTTGAGCTTTTCTATTCTTACTTGAATCAAGACAAAGAAAGCACAAAAAGAACGAACAAGTCTTTACCTTAGGCCTCCAACGAGATTGGGCTGTCCCTAAATATAACTAGGCATCTATTAAGACATGCAAAGATACAAAAATGTAGTACTCGAAGATCGGACCCAATTAGGATTCACTTCACGAATAATAGTCCTCCACAACAAATTACAACTTTTGGAGAGAAAAAAGCGAGAAAATTAAAAATTAAGAAGAAGAATAGGTACATACAATACAAGACAGTCCAACAATTTTTTCAGTTATGAGGTGAATTGCTCACAACAGAATTGTGCCTGTTTGACGGACCAGAAGGAGGAACAGGGACCCCTTTAGGCAACATAGTGAATATCATGTTTTGATACCGGTCACCCGGCACTTGCTTTGTCCAGTGCTGATTGAAATTCTCAGAATTGCTCATCGGTCGAGTGGCAGCCGAAGAACCCATAACGAAAATTACAGAAAGGATAATGTAAAGGATGCTTATCGGTTTGATGTAGCAAAATGATTGTGGTGAAGAGGCCATTATTAGCAAAAATAGGTTTGGGTTTTCAAGAGAGGGAGAAAGGATGTTTATATACATGTTTGTGCATGGGGAAGCAGAAAAGTTAGGCGAAATTGGATGTAAAGGGTCAGGAGAAAAAGTAGAGATAAGTTAATTGCACGCCAAGGACTATGGAATTTTCAGTGTCAACGGTTGAGAAAAGATAGTTGAAATTAAGTTATTGGATGCGGGCTACAATTTTTCCAAAGGAATTGCATGTTTTCCACACCATTATCCCATCCGTGTCCAGATCCATCTCCCTCCATCGCTCGCCCCGCCCCCTTCCTCCATCCGATCCGAACCGTTTGGGGAAAATCGGAGGTGGGTTAGATATGACGAAGATGTGTTGGTGCAAAAATCGTATGCACGATGGAAGTGGATAAAACCGGAGAGAATAAATGATTGCTTCAAGGCGCATTACAATGTCGTTGTCGTTAAGATGATATTCGGCCCCACCAATTCGAGTGAATTTGGTGTGCAGCGGGTTACTAGCGAATTCGACTCAAAGATACAATGAAGCCTAGTCCCGATTGACTATTTGTTCAACTGAGTCATGCATAGACGAAAAAGGATCAGAACACCTTTGGATTTTACGAGACCGCCAAAAGTATATAAGAGGAGGAGATATTTTAAGGGAGAAGGAACAATATTCAGAATCATATTGATTCTATATATTTATTCAATTGGTAGAACCCTTGCCTTTATATAGGTATGAATCGTGACTGTTAGCCAAAGATCGCACCTCTTTGGTTAAAATAAACAGTTATGCCTATTTCCAATAGGCATGCCTATTCATTTGTTCCTAATAGTCACACCTTTTAGTATATTCATGTTCATTCATTTAACCTGAATAGACACACCATTTGCACTAAAATCTAATAATCACGGCTTCAATAGACACATCTTCTGGATTAAAACCGTTCACCAATAATACCATATATCCATTAAATATTTTGAAAATGTTCCAACAAGATGGAGCTTGGGTGGCATGGCTAAGGTCCTCTAGCAAATAAGTCACCAAATTCTGGGCGGTAGCTTCCTGCGACATTTTCAACGGCAGGGGGTCTTCTTTTCTCTTGTTTTTCTTTTTTTCGTTTTCGTTTTGTTTTCTTGGTTCCCCTGTGTGGGAAATTATCCCCTCTGTGGGAATGTCTCACCCTGTGTGGGTGGTTGTTGACGATTTCATCTGTGTTTTCTGCCAATGGTTTGAGTTAGGTGTCCTAAGGGATTCTCTACTATTGAATCGAGAAGAGACTATATGCTAGCACCTACTGTTGGTCAGCTTTGGCAGTATATGTCTTTGAGCTTGTAACCCTGTGTGCTCTTTGCAGTTCTTCATTTTAGATTTTAGTATTTTTCATTTTAGATTTTGGTAGTTTTGGTTATTCCTGAAATGCATTGCCTGTTGATCAAGAAAGATGGTGAAATTTTGTCTTGTTTTCGTTTGGTGAAATGCATTGCCAGTTGATCAAGAAACAAGCGGGCTAGAATTTTCCCGGAATTGTTTTCTAATTTGGGTTCAATATTTTTCTTCTAACTAATTAATTACTTATACGTAAGTTACATTAACCATGTCTTCAAAATTTAATTGTATCCAACCACTTCATGATCATCTGGCTAGTAAAGCAATAGAGCAGCGTCTATGATTTTATCATGCGAATTTTTTATAATCATCTGGTTTTGATTTTATCATGAATTTTATAAAACGGATCGAGGACGTTAAACGAAACACAAACGTCTTCTATCCAGATTTACAACTCGTTTGAGCAACCGTGTAATTAATTCAGTCGTGCGTATAATACACATGTATGTATTTTAGCCTTTATTTTATATTGACAATAACGTGTCACTTCTTGCTAGGAATTCTGGTGAAGATGTTTGTATGGTCGCAACATTTTTTAGTTTGTTTGCTTAATGAGATCTTAATTCACCAAAAAAATAATAATAACGATTCATAACATTTTCTCTAAGATTCATAACTTTTTTATAAAAATTGTAACTTTTCACTAAATACTTTAGCAACACATTTTGAGTGACAACCTAGTGGCTAAATTGTTGTCACTAAAGATCAATTTTTTTGTAGTGTAATTCCCATAGAAATGTATAGCAAAATCGTGTCCTCAAAAAGATTAATCATGATATTACAGTTATCACATGGTCGAATTAGGAGGTACTTTTATCTTAATGTTAGATGAAACACATATCAGAAAATTGGTCTAAAGGCCAAGTTTGGGGCTTTAAATGGTGTTTAGTCCAGCTTAACTTATTTTAATGCCTCCAATACATTGATAGAAAAATTTTGAGGGCTCAAGGACAAAACTAGACAAAAATACCCTTAATGAAGCCCATCACGTGCACCATGTCTGTCACTCAGAAAAAGAAAGCAACCTTGAAAGCGACGGGTGACCTCACTCTCTCTCTCTCTCTCACATTGAAAGCAACCTTGAAAGCAGCCTTGAAAGCGACGCGCACCATGACCGCTGGCGCTGACCTCACTCTCTCTTTCATTTCCAGCCCGTAACTTCTCTCTCTCTCTCTCTCTCTCTCTCACACACACACACACACACACACACACACGCATGGACAAGTTTAAATGGTGGGACAAAATTAATTTCTAATTTCTCTCTCTTCAATTTTGGGGGTGGGTTCAATTTTTGGGGTTCAATTTTAGGGGTTTAGGCTCTTTGGGGTAGGGTATAGTGGGTTTAGGCATTTTGGGTTTAAGCACTTAGGGTGCACTTTCCAATTATAGGGTTTTAGTTGTTTAGGCACTTTCGTATGGTACCCTAGTGTTTTAGGCACTTTCATAAGGTACCCTAGGGTTTATGCACTTAGGGTGCACTTTCCAATTATAAGGTTTTAGTTGTTTAGGCACTTTCATAGGGTACCCAAGTGTTTTAGGCACTTTCATAGGGTACCCTAGGGTTTAGGTTTATGCACTTTCATTAGGTTTGGGGGTTTAGGCACTTTCATTGGCTAGTGGGGGCATTTTTGAAATGTGTAGGTGATTTGTCCTCTTGGCATTAAGGAAAAAGTTGATGTCCTTGTTGAAATAAAGACCCCTTTACTATGTCCTCCCAAAAAACGGACCCTGCATATATTCAATGTTACGGATCAAAATGGTCGACATGCTTAAGTACATACTTATTAAACTCTTTAATTGTGACTTAATTAAATGTGAAGAAAAGATACTAAAAAAAGCGAAGTAACAAAAGCAAAACAAAAGAAAAAAAAGTTGAACGAAAGTGAAACCAAAGAAAACAATGAAAGCGATAGAAAAAAGATAAGTCATTACAACCAAAAACAACGATGGCAACACCATGAAAACAACGATGGCAACACCATGGCAAACAACGATGGCAACACCATGTGGTGACAGGACACTAGGGCCAGACCGGAATTCGAAATTCGAAAGGCTTTAAGGCTCGATTTCGGTTTGATTTGATAAAGAAAGAACGAAATTGGCAACGATTTTCAAGCTCGTTTAGTTAAGAGTTCGCTAAAGCTCGGCTCGTTTAAGGAGGCTCGTTAAGTAAATTACCTTGACCTCGTTAAGGGCTCGGCTCGTTTATGACTGAGCCGAGCTCGAGCTCGATTTTTCGGCTCGTTTACTTAACGAGCCGAGCTCGAACACTACAAAGCTCGGCTCGGCTCGTTTGTACCCCTACAGGACACTATTGCTATCACCGAAAGTATACCTACGATGACACAAGTAGCCATAATGATACGTACAATTAACACGAAAACATGAGTTAAATGTGATCAAATAGTTAAGGATTCTAAGATTGCGAAACAAAAGCGATCAGTTAAAACGTTAGTAGTACACTAAGGCCTTGTTTGGTGGCACTTCTGTTTTCTGTTTTCAGAATTTTCACAATTTAAAGGAAGGAATGTTGTTTGTGTGCCCCTTCCACTTTCAAATTCTACTTCTTACTTCCACTATTTATGAAATTTGGGGAAGTTGAAAATCTCAACATTCACTTTTTGTTTTTGTTTTTCCACTCCCAGCCACCACCTCCACCCACCACCCACCACCTCCCGCCACCTCCCACCACCCACCATCACCGCCACCACCCACCACCACCTCTAGCCACCACGCACCACCACCACCCGCCACCACCCGCCACCTCCAGCCACCACCCACCATCACCCACCACCCCCCCACCCACCACCACCACCACCACCACCACCACCACCACCATCACCCACCACCACGCACCACCACCTCCAGCCACCACCCACCACCTCCAGCCTCCCGCCGGCACACCTCCAACCAACTCATAATTATGTTTTTACTTTTTTTTAAAAAAATAATTTCACACAAACATATTTTTTGTTTTCACTTCCTTTTTACGAAAAACAGAAATTAGAAAATAGAAAACAGAAGTGTTACCAAACATAGCCTAAGAAAACAACATAAGCTTATTTAAAAGAAGAAGGGGGGAAAAAAAAAGCCAACAACATAAGATTTGAGAATTTTATTCACAATGATATGTACAGATTGACCTAGCAAGTTTGTTAGTTAAAGCAAATGTCAATATCAAAACAATATGGGTTGGGTTTTTTTTTCCGAGAGCCCCCTTCTCTCTCTACCTTCCTTTCCCCTCCTCTTCTTCCCCTCCTCGCCTTGACTCCTTCCCCAACTAGTTTCTCACCTCGTCTTTGCCTTGCTCGATGTGGATCTGATTTTCTGACTTTTTCGAGCATCTTGGGCCTAGATCGGTGCAGCGATGTTACCGTGGTAGTTCTGATGTATGGTGGCTATATGTGTGGCATGCGTTCTTCTCTCCCTTTCCTCTTCTCTTTATTTTCTTTTTGTGTGGCTGCAGTTCTAGTGTTGAGGCTCCAGGTTCTCAAAGGTTGGGTTTCCCTGGAAAATTGTGGGGTCTGAAGAGTTGGATCTTGACAGATGGGTCTTTGGTCGTTTGGGTTATGCGGTGGTGCGATGGGTTACCGAAGTCTGCAGGTGTAGGTCTTTTCCGGTTAGGTCACCATTTTGGCGAAGGTGATCTCATTTGATCGCCACCAGTGTGATTTGATTAAAACTCAACTTGTTCTGTGCTAACAGCTGTCATTCGGGATCCAGAAGGTTTGTCGAAGGAGATCTCAGACGGGCCACTCGAGGTGTTGTTTTCTTATTGGAGCTAGTGAGTGGCCATTTTTAGGGCGTTTGATTTATGTTTGTATGTTCAAAAGATGGTGATCGAGTGCTGACCCCACTTGTAGACATGGTAGGGGTGCATGGTAACCCCTCAATATTGTAAATAACGGGGCTTATCTTGCTTAATTATCACACACACTTGCATATTTTGGCTTTATATGATTGATTTTGCGCGTGGTGTGTTTTTGATGAGTTTCAGAAAATCGGAGCTAAGAGGCCTGTCCAAAGCTCCAAATAATCTCCAGTTGTATCCAGAAGTACCCAAAGTCCCCCAATGCCGTGGAGGACAATCGCCGAAACTTAGAAGTCGATTCGATGAGCTTTGGAAGATTCAAGAAGGCCCAAAACAAAGGACACGCAAATTTGGAGCTATGAGCCTCGAGAAAACCCGACACACTTATAGGAAAAGGCTCATTTCTCTCAAGATGCAAAGGTCATCAATATGAGGTCATTTGGGTTTGAAAGTAGACTCATAGAACTTTCCAACAGTTCAAGAATAGCCTCTTCCGAGTTCGGATGAAGCCGGGGCGAGCCCGTGAATTTGGGTTAAAAATCTGCCCGAGAGATACCGATATTTGGAAATAAGGGTTATTTGTAGATTCTAGTATCTTGTGAACAAAAACAACTTTGAAGCCCGGATATTGGTATTTACAAATACACACTATTTCCAGATACCGGCATCCACTGCAAGATTCAGCAACTCTTGTGCCCGATCCTCTGTTAATCTAGGAGCATTTTAGACTTTTGTATCATGTTTATGGAGGCTATAAAAGCCCCCAAACATCAGTTCTAAGGGTTATCTTTCATTTCCACACACACACACACTCTCTCTCTCTCTCTCCCTCTCTTCATTTATTCATTTGTACTCTTCCTTCTTTCTGGATTGGAGCTTTATTTAGTTGGATTTAAGGCTTTTGTCTTCATTAAAGTTCTAAGTTTCTTGTTCTACTCTTTGGATCCGTGTTTTATTTTAGTAAAATCAATGTTTCATGTTTTTATGTCATTTTACTTAGTATTTTCTTCTCTCCTTTGATTATGTGTGAGTAATGTAGCAAGGCTAGGTCATCGGGTGATTAGCACCCCATGGCTTGGGTTATGTTATTCTTCTCTCAAAATGAGCATCAAGGAAGGTTTGTTCATATTTTAGATTCAAGTTTTATGTATCAAACTAAGATTTGTTAACCTTTTTTTTTTCTTATGTAGGCAAGGGTTTGACCACTTGCCACACATAATGCTTAAAGCTATGACATCCTAAGTGTTCGTGAAAATGCCTCAGTGAACTCTAATCTTGAGCAAACCCATTCTTGAGTCTAAATGCGCTAAAATATTAAAACTTTCGGTTGCGCAAGTGTTTATTACGTGCCATAACTGTGTAATCATGAGAAGAGCAACTTTATTCAAGTCATGGATGCTATGAGTCCCTTGACTTTACCTTTAGTTTAAATCGTTCAAACCTTCAAATTCTAGTTTTTTAGAGGTAGAGAGAGAGCACCAAATAAATCCACTTGAAAAGTTGGCCGTCTTAACTCCAAAATCTCATCGCAAGTCAAATCTCATGCCGGTTGCGTTTGGCCCCTGTGGATTCGACCTTGGTCTTCTGGGTACTATGCTATATCCGACCTAGCCCTACGCTTCGGGCAACCACTTATACAATGCAAAGTTAGGTCGTAAGCAGTGCACACTGGCCCGGTAGCCCATCCAACCCAACCTGATTTTTTTAGGGTTTGAAAAAATATTTAGGCCCATAGGGCCGGTGAGTTGATTTTAAATTTACTAATTTAGGCCCAGGTTTGGGGAATTCTTCTAAGGCTCGGCCCGGTCCGATTTAAATAATATATGAAAGTGACATAAATGAAGATGAGTTCCATTTACTACCTATGCAGAGAATACCTTTGAAGTAATAGCAATTTATTAAGAAAACTTTGAAGTTTGTATTCCCTTAAACTACTATCTTCACTAAAAAAAATGATCATTAGTGACAATGATTTTGTCAATAGATTGTCACTAAAAGCATGTTGCTAAAGAGTTTTAGTGGCAATTTTTTAGTGTGTTGTCACTAATTACGAATTAGTGATAAGAAAAACTTAGAAGTTTGTATTCATGCCTTTGTCAAGAGTGTCACTAAAACTCAATTTTTTTGTAGTGCTTAATAATAATACACAGTTTTTTCTTCCTTTTATTTTTATTGTGGTTGTGAAGAGTGTGATTTTAAAGGAGAGATACTTGAGAGAAGTTTTATATGTTAGAGATTGTGGATGTTGGAGAGTCCCATCTTTTAGAGCATTTTAATTGCACTTTCAATTTATGGGTCTATTTTTAATTTTTTTAGGGAGAACTTAGAAATTTAAGTATATTATTACGGTTGTGAATTGTAATTGTGATTGTTATGATTGATTGATTTATGTTTGTGATTCCATACTTTAGAAAAATAAATGGGCCTTGAATGGATTTGGAAAACAAAATTTTAATTGGATTGGACTTGAGAATGCACAAATCTCGTAATTATCTCTAGTATGAAATAGCTTAGTCTGTGTGCACTCCTACATGGATCTCCCTCCTCTGTCTGTGACGGTTTGAGTCTGTTGAATTGAAAGACGGTGCTGGGTTTTGGCCCCACCAGCTAACAGACAAGGATTTGGGTGGTTAGGTTCTTGTAGTTAGGTTTCATTTAATCTTGGGTGTTTTTGTTGGATTCCTCTCCTCTTTTCCTCTGGTTTGATCATTGATGTATCATTATTAAGTTTCTTACTAATAAAGCAAAATAAAAAAATAAAAAACAAAAAAAGTAAGATGGGAAAGAAGACTAAAATAACAAATCGCAAGCAATATATCGTTACGGAAAACAATTTTCCTTCATTAGTGGCGTAAAATTAGTCCATTCAAAGACCATATATACGAATATAAGTTTAACTCACTTTCAAGAGGATGAGCATTATCCATCGCTCTCATCAATTGGAGTGTGGAATCTCCGACTTCTACATCCTTGTAATGACTGCAATTGTGGGTCTATGAAGTCTTTATTTTGGATTGGAACAGTTCATTTTTTCCGAAATATTGAGCACATTGCGGTTGCCAAAAATTTGACCATCGAATATTGGTAGACACATAATTGAGACAAATTTGTCTTACAGTTTATTCTCTAAATGATATTGGCCATCCATTTTCGTAAAATAAATAGTATCCAATTGTATGGCTATCAGTATCTAATTAATTTAATTTTTTACATGAATGATCTACTCAACCTTCCCGACAAACTAAACGATTCTGATACTCACATCGACCCCACTTGACACGAGTTGATCAGCCGTTTATTTTTGTATCAATGTATTCATCAAGCTTTGATAAGAGCTTGTTAATTCAAATCGCATTGGTCTTAAGATCAAGTAGACGGCCAATGCATGGATTGTGAAAATTATGATTCATCCAATTTCGATTACTTTGATGTTTTGCATATAGATGTTGAAAACATTGGGGCATACAAAATGAACGGCTACAATTGTCAAGTAAAGACCCTAATGGGTCTCATTTTGCTCTTTTTTTCAAGACAATAACATATAATATTATTAATTCCAATCAAAATACATAGACTCGTTCCTAATAATGGATCCAAATAAACACGACGGTGGGAACTTAGTTAAATAGCTATATCCCAAACTAGACAAACCTCACCGTAAGCTTCTCATGATAAGATTATCACTTGAGAGGATCTTGATTCCATCCGATTCGAAGTGGATTACAACAGTTGACCACAATCCATCCCAACCAATGAGAGTGGTGGGATTGAACAAATTCTAAGTACAAAATACTAATATATGCACATTTAAATTGATATACTTTGGAGCAGTGCAACCGGTTGGTTCGTCGACCAGACATTAGTCCGGTTCGGTTCCATCCAAAAACCGTTCTGTTTCTAGAACCGGCCTAAAACATGAAAACCGTTCCTAATTGATGGTCGAACCGGTAGCCCATAGGAACCGGCCCTGGGTTGATCAACCCGGACCGGAAAATTTTATACTGCCATTTGTGCGAATTGAAGCCCAAAGGATACTCATAAGGGAGATTCAAGGGCCAATTGAGATGTTAACTGGCTATCTATTGGGCCAATTGTCAGCTCACTCGCCTTAACTGGCTATCTACCAAAAAGTAGGAGGTTTAAAAGTAAAAGTT
>JADGMU010000781.1:0-28702 GCA_016920895.1 Vaccinium myrtillus | reverse complement strand
TGTAGTTATGTATTTGCTTTATAAGCACTGTGAAGGACACATATCATTGGATCTTGAGTGGGTATCGTAGCATAACTATAGTATGAGACATTAATATTTAGCAGCGCCTTTATCTGAGACATTAATTGAGGCTTCACGAGGATTTTATGAGAATCATTCACAGGCGGCTTCAGGATTACAGTTCAGCGGTAACAAAATTGTATAGATAATTGAGCCATTTTTTTTTTTTAGCTATACTATTCCTCAAAAAATTTAAGTAGATTTTCATTTATTTCGAATACGCACATATGACCCGGTGCATACAATTGTAAAGAAAAATAAAAGATACAAAAAGTACAAAATTTGAGTGCATTTTTTTTTAACCCAAGTCGGTTGAACTTAACTCCTATCAAAGCTACCCCTGATAATTCATTTAATTTAGTTCGTCAAATAAGTAATTCATGAAAAAAAAAATCAGGAGTATTGAGTATCGGTGTATTAAGCTATTCAATCTCTAAAGCTTATTATCAAAATTTTACTAGCCTTCAATTTGTTAAAGACAAAATTACGGGTACGGGGTCCCTGTAGTGAGGGGATCACTATAGGTTTGTAATGAGCCCATCTAGCCGTCCATCTCGGTAATGAACGCTTGATACAAGGTTTTTGGAGGGCGAAAATGGTAGGTTAATTTAAATTATTTAATGACATAAAACACTTTCCTTTAATGAAATGAATTTTTTTTTTTACAGGTGTGTGAATATTTTTGTCCAAATGTTGGCCTAGCTGTGCTTTCTAAGTTTCTATGTAATCCTATTAGCTTTTGTGTAGTTATGTATTTGCTTTATAAGCACTGTGAAGGACACATATCATTGGATCTTGAGTGGGTATCGTAGCATAACTATAGTATGAGACATTAATATTTAGCAGCGCTTTATCTGAGACATTAATTGAGGCTTCACGAGGATTTTATGAGAATCATTCACAGGCGGCTTCCGGATTACAGTTCAGCGGTAACAAAATTTTACAGATAATTGAGCCATTTTTTTTTTTAGCTATACTATTCCTCAAAAAATTTAAGTAGATTTTCATTTATTTTGAATACGCACATATGACCCGGTGCATACAATTGTAAAGAAAAATAAATGATACAAAAAGTACAAAATTTGAGTGCATTTTTTTTTAACCCAAGGCGTTCGGTTGAACTTAACTCCTATCAAAGCTACCCCTGATAATTCATTTAATTTAGTTCGTCAAATAAGTAATTCATGAAAAAAAAATCAGGAGGATTGAGTATCGGTGTATTTAGCTTTTCAATCTTTAAAGCTTATTATCAAAATTATACTAGCCTTCAATTTGTTAAAGACAAAAATACGGGTACGGGGTCCCTGTAGTGAGGGGATCACTATAGGTTTGTAATGAGTCCATCTAGGTAATGAACGCTTGAATTTTAATCCAAACAATGAATGACTTAGATCATTTGAAGTTTAGATTAAATCCGAGTCGTCAGTGTCGAGATGGACAGCCAGATGGGGCTCACTACAGGGCCCCCCTTCCAAAAAAATACAATCCACACCCCTATTTCGATGTATACCATATGCACCTCCAAAATATTACGAATTTTTGGTATGGAAGTTACGGCACGTCCCAATGTATTATGATTTTTAGTGAAAATGTTATGAATTTTATTGCCGAAAAATGACAAGAAGCAAATGTTACTATGATTCATCCTAGTGAATCATGTAGCTAAAAAGATACGAGTTTTTAGTATAAAAGTTACAAGACGCTCCAAAATGTTCTGAATCAAGTGCATATGGCAGGATGCTAATTATTTCTAGCAAAAAAGCAACAACGAGTTGCCAAGTAGGTGACTATTGACTACAAGCAGGTATGGAGTCGGGCAGGGGCGGTCACCCCTGCAAGAAAAAAAAACCCAGTATTATATAGAAAAAAAAAATTCATATGAATTATATAGACTCGCCCCTGTAAAGTATTTTGTAAAGCATATTCGCCCATGCGTAGTGAAATTCCTAACTCCATTCTTGACTACAAGAATACTCTAAGGTAATATCACTTCTGATACAAACATAAATCTTGTTTGACAGGAAAACTTGGAAAGTAAAAAATCAAAAACATTTTTGGAGTGATTAATCAGTGCTTCTAGAGCACTACCGCGTGATACTCGATGAATTTTCGACACCAAATACTCCTACATATTGGTGTGAACTCCGCTACAAAATTTGTTGAACAATCCATTTAAACACCAAAAAAATTGCGTAAAAGTTGAATGAAAACCTGTGGTTGTACTAATTCCATTAAAATCACAAGTAACTCAAATCAATGACAATCATCTACTGTATTTTTATGTACTCCAGTTACATAAAACCGTAGTTTGAAAGAGATTGGAATTAGATCCATCAGCATATACAATCTGTTTCAGATTTTTATACTTCAAACCGAGACCAAACCACATTATTTACGCAGTTTGGAATAAATTCATAGTTTGACGATTTTTGTGTTCACTCCTACAGTTTGACCACACTGAACGGGAAAAAAAAAACGAAGAATATGTTTTGTCGGCACTCAAAGACATAGTAATATGTAGAAATTAATCATATGGTGTGGATAGTGAAATAACATGTTGCCGTGTTGGTTGTGGGGATGGCTCGACCAGATTTCGAATACTAGTTTCAAAAATTATGGAAAAAATACTCTGGATTTGTTTTCCAAATCACTCTATTATCAAGAATATGTCATGGGATTTTATTTTCCATCTAGAGTTATGAGTAGTGTCACAGCGAGTCAACGAGCAGTTTTGTACTTTTTCTTCAAACACATTAAAAACTTACATGTCTGTTTCAAATTTCAATCAATTAGCGTGTGTGCGTGCCTGCATGCTCGTGAGACAGAGAGAGGGGGAGATATAGAGAAAGATTATGCTAGAAAAGAAATTGACAAGGAAACAATTCTGAAATTGAAAATAGAAAATAGTCTAAATCAACTAGAAATAAATAATAAAAAAAAAGGGCGACAATGGCCCAGTGTCCTATCCGCTGGTTCCAGGTTTCCCAAAGCCCAAAAAATTAGCACAGTGTCCCTTAACCAAGGGCGGAAAGTCAGGGTGGAACGGAAACATTCTGGGCCAGCAAGTTTGTTTAATGTCAATAATGGCCCTGCAACAAACGGGGCCAATCATCAAAATCGTTTTTGCAATGGGACTCGTACATCCTCTTATAATACACCCACGTGTCTTTATTACCAAAGGTGTCAACGAGTCTACGATGTCTTCATCGGTATGTGGGAGTAGCCACGACTGATGCTCTTCTAAATTCAGGTACCAGCATGGCTAGCCCTGTTGGTGCCCCAATCATGACGGCCACGACAATGGTTAACACAAGAAACGAGCTTGGTAATTTTGACACCATGGTTATTTTTTTTGGTGCGAAACACAAGTGCGGGGTCGGGATTGGGTTGAAGAATGAGATCGAGGGTTTGAAAATATGGTTTATGGTTCGATCAATTCTTATTGAACCTTGTATGGAAATGGATGAATAAAATTGAATTTTGTTTTACTGTTACAAAGTAACTGGTTGTTCAAAATTTTCAATTATTTAGGATAACTGAGACCTTATTTAATTATTTGAGGGTTATGCCTTCATTAATTTGTCCTTCAGTTTCGTTATTTATTGGAGTAGTGGTTTTTTTTTTTTTTTTGTGAATAGAGAAAATAATATTAAACCCAAAACCACCGGCCAAAACCGGGTACAACAAAACCACCGGCCTAAAACTGCCGGCCACAAAAACAACCCAAAAAAAAAAAGAGACACCGGTGCATGCGCCGGAGCTATCACCCATCTGTTGCCGCTGCAGTCGTCGTCAGAAGCCCGAATCTGGGAACCCCAGTTCCGGCTTCCCCGGGTCCAAAAATCGGGCGTGGTCACCCATACCGGAGCGGAGTGGAACGCCCGCCACTGGGAGTCTCGGAGTAGGGTTAAAATTTATAGATAATTGAACGACCATTGCCACTTGCCAGACTCCCACCAGGCACAATTGCCATATTGCCATTAACAATTTTAGGGTGTGGTATTTCAAAAGGGGTAGCCTTTTCCATTTCGGAAATGGCTACAATACACACCTGTATGTACAGGGCCGACCCTAACGTTTGGGTTGCCCTAGCCGACCCCAATTTTGGTTGCCCACTTATTCTTAAGTCAAAAAAATAAGAAACAATCATAAATTTTGTAATAAAAAAAATCGTAACTTTAACAGGAGTGTGTATCATACACACCCAACTAAGAGGTGTGTATTGTAACCTTTTTCATTTTGCAATTGTCTGATGCTAGAAATCAGATAAGACAAGAGGGGTCCAATTAATCACGATGGTTCCAGCCTCCAGGGGTGGTCCACACAATTGTTTAGGAGAAAATTTTAGGTGCCGGTTGGGTATTATGTGACAGTACTAAAAGCGCATCTCAGCCGTTTTAAAAGTATTTTGGACGGTCCAAATTTTGGAAAGAGAAAGAGGAGACAGAGGGAGAGAGAAATCTGAACCGTTGAAAACATTTTTTGATGGTCAAGATTCAAGCTCGGGCACCACTTTTGCAGTGGCGTATTTGCACCCTAAATTCTCATAGTTTGAAAATCAGGTTAAGATCGCAAGAAAGTAAATTCTCTTGAATTTTCTTATTTCGACATGAATGGTATGCATTTGATGACCAGGGAGGGGATATCGATGCGCGGGTAAACCCTCTCAGGTATGAGAAATGACTGTAGAACCCCCATGGTTTTAATGTTCATTACAGGTACACCCAATCAACAATAGTTCGACAAAACACGTGATAAAATTAGCTAAAAGTATCTTATATCACCAAATTAACCATTAATAGTGAAATAACAAACAACTCTCAATTCTCAAGTTTATAACATTTTTAACAAAAGTATATATTTTTTGAGAAGTAAAAATAAATAATTATTGATAAATTTTATCCTTTTTAATTAAAACAAATTCTCTTATGAGTAAAGATTGTCATTTTAATTCAAAGTTAGTAAGAGTTTATTACTATATTTTATTATTATAAAAAAGGGGTGAATGTTTAGATACAAAATCACTTTACGGGTGATCGCTAAAACTCAACTTTTATGAAAAAACTCATTTTAGCAAATGCGAAATAAGAAACAGGGATTATGGTGTGCGGCATCCAAGTCGTTCGATGTGTCTTCAACAGTACATAATTTCATCTCAACACTTTGCAGTTTTTAGCTGCATATTGCCAAAATGAAATCCAAGCTGTTGATTGCAGAAATGAACAGCTCAGATACACACACTAGGGTCATACAGCAGCACCCGGGGCAGGGAAACAATGCTAGATTGGTAAATAGATTTTCCACGACGAAAGTGAAAACGAAGGATCCGGTGTTTGAGACTTGAGAGGGTGAGACTTGAGAGTGTGAGAGAGAGATGCTGAGAAGAAAACCGAGCAAAATCGAAGTCAAAGTAGAAGACAAAGAAGAACTCGAAGAAGCCCGTAAACGCTCCACCGCAGCGGCCGCCACCACCACTACATCCGTCGCTACCGGCGCCGCCTCTCTCCTCTATCACTTCGATCGCTCCGCCAACGACCCCTCCTCCAAATCGCATCGGCCTCTCCTCCTCATAACCATTCCCTTCAATCCGACCAAACCCCCTCTCAACGTCGTCGTTTTCACCGAAACCCCAGATCCACAAAATCAACAAGCAAACGTATCGACGGCGTCCTTTTTACCGAAAACCCTAGTTCTACAAAACCAACAAGCAAGCCTTTCAGCGGCGTCGATTTGACCGAAAATCCTAAAGAAAACTCTTCAGCGACGTCGTTTTTACCGAAACCGTAGAGCCACAATCCCGACAAACCAGCAAGAAAACATGGCAATTCAAGTGAAGCTCCAGCTGCCGTCCTCCGCCGCCCATCAAACCCTCCTTTCTCTCCTCTCCCCCTTCCACCCCCACACCCACCGCCAACACAACAACTTTTTCGACGGCGCCGCCGCAGAACTCTCCTCCCGCCGCGCCGTCCTCCGCTTCCGCTTCTAGGGCGACGACACCAAGTGCGTTGTCTCCCTCAAGGCCAATGCCGTTCTCGCTAACGGTGTTAGCCGGGTTGAGGAGGACGAGGAGAAGCTGGATCCGCGGGTTGGCCGCGAGTGGGTGGCTGACCCGGTGAGGCTTGGCGGGGTCCGGTCGAGCATCATGGATAGGGTAAAAAATGAGTTTGGGGTAATTGAGGGAGGGTTTGTTTGTTTGGGTGGGTTTAGGAATGTGAGGGGAGTGTATGATTGGAATGGTTTGGTTTTGGAAGTGGATTGAAAACATTTGTAAATTGAAGAACCCTAGAAATGTTTCTCTCTCTTAAACCAGAGAAGAAGAGAAGGAGAAGTAATTTTCATTATATTCAAAATGAAGTCACGTACAAAGTTATATACTAACTATGTTTAACAACCTTCTACTTAACCGACTTAAACACTGGTACATATGCCAACTACAGCACGTGTCACTTAATTGATCAACAAAACAGAATTCACAGCTAATGAGCAAAACTAAACAGAATTAGTTACAACTGATTCATCAATTGGTTCACTAGTTGACATGCCCCCACAAACTGAAGCTGGGAGGCTTGTGAGCTTCAGTTTGTCTCTCAACATCAGAAAACGAGCCACAGTAAGGGATTTGGTGAAGATATCTGCAACCTGCACGACAGAAGGAACATGTTTCACCTGCAACTGCTTAAGACCAATCTTTTCACGAACAAAGTGAAAGTCAACTTCAATATGTTTAGTTCGAGCGTGAAAAACAGGATTAGTAGCCAGGGATATGGCGGAATTATTATCACACCATAATATAGGAGGAGTAGCAAACTCTGAAGTATGCAGATCTTTAAACAACTGCAGTAACCACACAACCTCTGAAGCAGCATTAGCTAAAGCTTTGTACTCAGCTTCAGTGGAGGATCGTGCCACTGTGGCCTGTTTCTTTGCTGACCAAGAAATCAGATTTGAACCCAAAAACACACAAGATATCCGCTGTGGATGCGATCAATGCATCACACCCTTGTGTCGGCATCGGAGAATGCAAAGAGCAAAAGAGGACTCTTGGAAAACATAAGACCTTGATTCAAAGATCCTTTTATATAGCGTAAAATACGTTTAACAGCTGTATAATGAGCCTCCAAAGGCATATGCATATGTTGGCAAACACTGTTCACAGCATATGAAATTTCAGGTCTTGTCAAAGTCAAATACTGCAATGACCCAACGAGAGACCTATAATGTTCAGGATTACTCATAGGTGAGGAACCCTCCTCTGGTTCAGGATGAAGAGAAGAAGGTGTAGAACATGGTCTACAATTGATCATACCAGCTTTAACAAGAAGATCAACTGCATATTTATGTTGAGACAAAACCATTCCCTGAGATGTTCTCACTGCTTCTATACCAAGAAAATAATGCAATTCTCCCAAATCTTTTAAAGCAAATGATGCACTCAATTGAGTAATCAGAGAGTCAATCAGTTGAGGATTACTTCCAATGAATAGCAAATCATCCACATAGACTAACACATAAATCAGATCATTGCTGTTATGAAGAACAAACAGTGAAGAATCTGCCAAACTATTGTGGAATCCAAGAGAAATAAGCTTTGAGGAGAGCATTTCATACCATGCTCTAGGGGCCTGTTTCAGCCCATATAAGGCCTTCTGAAGATGGCAGACATAATGTGGAAATTGAGAATCAACATAGCCCTGTGGCTGTTTCATATAGACCCTGTCTTGAAGTGTTCCATGAAGAAAGGCATTTGATATGTCTAGTTGACGAATCGACCAACCAAAATGCAGGGCCAAAGAGAACACTACTCTAATAGTAGGTTGTTTTATAACAGGACTAAAAGTTTCTGAATAGTCAACACCTTCAGTTTGCTGAAAGCCCTGAGCCACTAATCTGGCCTTATACCTAGAAATAGTGCCATCTGATTTTCTCTTGATTCTGAAAATCCATTTACACCCAATAATAGAAGCATCAGGAGGAGGAGACACAAGGGTCCAAGTTCCTTGAGACATCAAAGCAGTGAACTCATCTGTCACAGCTTGTCTCCACTCAGGATAAGACATAGCTTCATTAAAAGACTTTGGTTCAGTAAGAGGAGGCGATTGAACAACAAGGGAGGAAGGAATTTTGGAACAGCAATACCATTCTTAGATCTAGTGATCATAGAGTGTTGAGTGGCTAAAGAAGGAGAAGGAGAAACACTAAAAAATGGATTAGAAGGAGCTGAAACAACAGGATCAGAAGTTGTAACAGGCCCAGAAGTAGTGAGAGGAGTAGTGTTAGGATGAGAAGAAGAAGTAGGTGAGACAACAGGTGATACAACAGGAATAAGAGTAGAGAAAGAAGAGGGAAGAACAAAAGATGGAGGAATATTAGTGGTAACAGAAGAAGTAGTATTCAGAGAAGAAGAGGAAACAATACTGGAATAGGAGAAATCATTTTCAAGGAATCGAACATGTCTAGATATATAGACCTTTTGTGTTACTGGGTCTAAACATCTATATCCCTTGATGCCAGAACAATAACCCAAGAAGATGCAAGGTGTTGATCTAGGTTCAAGTTTATTGTGTGAATATGGTCTTAACCAAGGGAAACAACAACAGCCAAAAGGTTTAAGACTTTGGTAATCTGGTGCATGACCATACAACTTATGATAAGGAACTTCAAAATGTAAGGAGGAATGTGGCAACCTATTAATCAAATACAAGGCAGTAGTAATAGCCTCAAGCCAGAAATTGATAGGCATTTTAGCTTGTTGAAGAAGAGTTATAGCTGTTTCTACTATATGTGCATGTTTTCTTTCAACCAAGCCATTTTGTTGAGGTGTATACGGACAAGATGATTCTTGAAGAATACCAAATTGATGAAAAAATGCAGTCATGATTTTGTTAAGAAACTCTCCCCCACAATCAGATCGAATTGTTTTGATAGACAAGTTGAACTGATTGGAAACAAATATTCTGAAATGCTGAATACAAGAAGAAACCTCACTTTTAAAACGTAAGGGAAACAACCAGGTATACCGAGTGAAGTCATCAACCAGTAACAAGTAGTATTTATAGCCAGAAAAGGAAGCTAAAGGGGCTGGGCCCCATACATCAGCATGAAGTAGTTCAAAAGGCAATGAAGTATGAGTACTAGAGACAGGAAATGGCAATTTATGACTTTTGCCCTTATTACAAGCATAACATGTATGACTATCAAACGAAGATGGAATAGACAAATGGTATTTATGAGATAGATGGTGAAGAAGTGCACCATGAGGATGACCTAAACGGCGATGCCACAATTCACCAGAAGAAGAAATGGTAAGAAGTGTAGTAGGACCAGCAGCATCCTTAGAAAAAGGCTGAAGGGGATAGAGACCCTGGTGGCAGGGTCCCTGATGAATAACCCGATTGGACTTCAAGTCCTGAATAACATATCCAGATGCATGAAACTAATTCTACATTGATTATCTAAAGCAAATTGATGGACTGAAAGAAGATTGTGTGATATCTGAGGAACATGTAATATTGTAGACACCCCGATTTTGAACCCGGGATGCGCTCGAGCATTCCCGATGATGAAACGGACCAATCATGACTACCCGAAACTTGTGAGAATGACTTGAACTTGATCAAAATCAACCAAACACCACCCCAAGCAATCAAAACAGCCCAAACCAACCCAAGCACTGTTAAACCAAGCCAAACCATCAATCTGCCACCAAGAGCTTTGAGCGCTCAATCTTGAGGCTTTGAGCGCTCAAACCTGGGAAACTCTTTGAGCGCTCAAGCCCACGGCTTTGAGCGCTTAACTCTGATCCAGTCAGCAACTTGCAGAGTATCTCATCATGAGATTTCATGCAGAGGGGAGCGTCTAATGGATTGTGTACGTCTTGTACACGTATAATACACCCTACATTGCTATAAACTACACCTAAAACTACCCCTAACCCATTTTCAAATACCAAACCCACTTCCTCTCTCTCCTCTCTTCCCTCCCACTCACTCTATAAAAACCACCTAGCACCCCTGGTTTCCAGGTTACCCATTCTCAGACTCCAACTCCCCCAATTCCTCCAGAAAATCATCCATCTCTCTCTCTCTCTCTACAAAACCACTCATTCACCATCAAAACCACTTACAAAACCACTCTTCAAGTCCAAAATTCGATCCTTAATCTTCAATCAGTCACATACATTGTTTCACTCATCCAAAATACCAATCAAAACATCTACAATCTTCCATCACCAAGCCCGAAATCAAGTTCAAGTTACAACCATTTCCAAAAGGTAGTAAAACATGTGAAATACTCACTGTTTTGATCCTTCTGAGGAAGACCAGTGAGTTCAAGCAAGTTCTTTATACTTGCATTGGACTCACAAAGGTCTAAAAGTTGCTCAAAAAATAGTTTTCAAATCTGCAGTTACAACAGGGGTTGAGCGCTCAAGCCTCAGGCTTTGAGCGCTCAAGCCCAGTTCTGAACAAGTTTCTGTTTTGCTGACTTTTGTGCTCTCTCTTGGTTTGATCATTATTTAAGAGTTATCTATGTTCATGTAACCCTCAAAACAGTTTATTTCTATTTCAAAATCACATGCATGAACATTGTTTAGCTATTTTATGATGATCAAAAATCAAAACCTTTGCAAATCTTATTTTTGGGTACAAAATGGTGACTGAATCACCTTCAGTTACCCCTGTTTAATATGCTAAAGGTCCTGAGAATCATCAAAAATCCATTTTCAAGTTAGAAATCAGGAAGCCAGATTATGGCTTGAGCGCTCAAGGTCATTCACTTAAGCGCTCAAGCTGTTCTTGAGCAGTTTGCTGATTGATAGTTATTTCGATGATGGATCTTGGTTTAGCACATTTCTGGTGTGTGTGAGTTGTTATCTTTGTGCTTAGAATCTGGATCCCTCTCTCACTCTTCCATTTTCAAGCATTTCTTTGTTAATTTGTGGTGATTCCACTCTTTTTATCATTCTTTAAGGGATCAATCTATCTGCTATTATTTGATTCTCCTTGGAAAATGCTTGATCAATGATTGATCTTGTAAAGAATGAGAAGAGAAGCTGTAAAAAGGGTCAAATTCACAAAAAAACAGAAACTGGTTTGAGCGCTCAATCCACAAGCATTAAGCGCTCAAGTTGGTTTGAGAGATTGAGCGCTCAAACTATCACCTTTGAGCGCTCAATCCCTATTCTGAGATCCAGATTATAAGTCAGTTTGCTAAGTTTCAGGTTCATAATTTCTTGGGTTGATTGCACAGTTTCTGTTGTCATTTATTTCTGTGAATATTTGTAGCAATTTCCGTTATTTTTATCATCATTACTCAAGTAGATCATGTGCACAAGCATCCACCTTAGATTCGTATTTTTGTATATATTTTATTGTTATGTGATTCCCCCTCCCGATTCCCTATTTTCGTGAAACGAATTAAGTTTCAAACATTTTCAAAATCCCACAAAATGTTGAGTAGAGACCGGTTCATGGACCGGGCGAGAGGGGTGCCGTAAAACCCTTCCCCTCTCGTAACCAAACCCCCGAATTCGAGAAATCTTTGATTTCGTCATGATCGGTAAAATCTTTCCAATTGGCAAACGGGTCACATTTTTATCGATTTCTCGGGTTCGGACCTCAAATCCGAGTGGCGACTCTAACAAAATCACAATCTTTTCAAACGCCAAACAGAACCATTTTCCGGTGGGCCGTCCACAAATATGTGGTTCAGAAGAAAGTTATGGTTTGGTAATGGAAGAATGCCTTTACCTGAGTTTGAGACAGGAACACTGTGACCATTGCCCACTGTAACAGTTGATGGAGTAGGAAAACTGGACCCAGAAATCTGTGCAGCATCAGGTGTCACATGAGCTGTAGCCCCAGAATCAAAGAACCAAGGCAGAGAAGTGGATGCATGGCCTGGGGCACCACCTGCCATACCAGTATGTGAAACACCATTGATTGTACCAGGAGATGGATGGAAAGCAGTAGGATAAGTCTGAGGACCAGAATAGTGGGGAACCACATAGGGATAGGGTGTGTAGGGATAAGGTGATAGAGCAGTAGTTGCCATGAGAGCTTGTGGTGGATGGCGATTGTAACCTGCTCCATGATACCCCTGTGATGGAAACCAGCCCTGAGATCCTCCATACGGTTGAGACCCTCCAAACTGTGGTGGTCTATAATTCAGATCCTGTCTATAGTAGCACTTGTTAGCTTGGTGATTTGACTTCCCACAGATCTGACAACTACCAGGTGAGAAATCATTAGAAACACCATTATTTCTCTGTCCTCTAAACCTGCCACTCCTGTTATCTCTATTGTTCCTATTACCCCCATATCCATTATAGCCAGTAGAAGCATTTCCTTGACTAAATTGAGGTCCTTGAGGAGTGTATTGAACAGGAAATTGAAAACCTGGTGATTGATTCTGTGGAACTTGAACTTGTGAAGAGGATGATGCAACACTGGATGAAGGACCAGAAAGAGAAGACTGTATTGAAGACGATGGATTTTGGTGCTGTGTAACCAGAATGGTAGTGGTTTCCAACGGCTCATGACACAAATCTTCTGCCATCAACATAGAGTATAGGGCAGTAAATGTAAGAGGTGTAACCTCTGATCTAGTCCTAATAGCTTGTTTAAAAGTTATGTACTCTTCATCAGGTAAACCATTTAAGGTATGAAATACCACATCTTCCTCATCCATATGAGATCCAGAAGCTTTCAGTTTCTGCAGTAAGCCTTTGATGTTATCCAAATATTGCTCCATTGGTGTGACTTTCTTGAGTGTATACAGCCTCCTCTTGAGATCCATTACATGAGTTCTTGACAGTACGCTAAACTTTTCTTCCAACCTGGACCACACCTCATGAGTATGATGTGAACCAACAATGTGTGGTAACACGGATGGTGTTAATGTAGCAATTAGACATGCCAACAGCATTCGATCAATCGTGTCCCATTTTGTATAAGAAGGATTAGGGACATGATTACCAGAGGAATCTAGGGTTTCCTTTGGGGGAATTGTAGCAGATCCATTCACATAGTCAAATAGAGAGGTTGCGCGCAAAGCTGATTCTACTTGTGTCTTCCAAGCAAAATAGGTCGATGAATCTAACTTGAGAGTCACAAATAACTGAAAATTCGCGATTAAGAAAGTGAGAGATGGAGGAAGATACTCTATTCAAGACGACGATGGCAAAGCACTCGTCATTTGTGATTACGAATTGTGAGGATTCTGCAATCTTGATGTCAATTAGCTACATAGAACCTTGAGATCGAACCAGAAGATGACTTCGCGTCAGATATGCTTCTGTTGAAGACGATGATGGTAGAGCACTCGTCATTTGTGATTACGAATTGTGAGGATTCTGCAATCTTGATGTAAATCAGCTACTTAAAACCTTGAGATCGAACCAGAAGATGACTCGCGTCAGAAGGCTCTGATACCATGAAAACATTTGTAAATTGAAGAACCCTAGAAATGTTTCTCTCTCTTAAACCAGAGAAGAAGAGAAGGAGAAGTAATTTTCATTATATTCAAAATGAAGTCAGGTACAAAGTTATATACTAACTATGTTTAACAACCATCTACTTAACCGACTTAAACACTGGCACATATGCCAACTACAGCACGTGTCACTTAACTGATCAACAAAACAGAATTCACAGCTAATGAGCAAAACTAAACAGAATTAGTTACAACTGATTCATCAATTGGTTCACTAGTTGACATGGATGAGACGCTTTATGATTTTGGGACTTGTTATGAGATTGAGTGTGAGAGTGTGGAGCCTGAGAAGGCCAAGAAGTTGATTGAAGAGTTTTTGAAGGAGAATGGGATTGATTATTCTTACTCGGAGGCTTCGAAGTTTGCGATTTTTCGAGATGGGAAACTGCCTCTGTAAGTGGAATTCGAATGGGTTTCTGACCACTATTGTGCTAGTTGTTCTTGTTTGAATAAGATATTGTGTTTCGTTTGTTGTCATTGATGAGATCTTTTTGCAATTTCCTTATTTTGGGAGTTGCCACCGTAAGTGAATTATGTTAGGTTTTTGATCCATTTTAATAGTAGTTGTTCTTGTTTGAATAAGTGCTTTTGTTCATATTGATGTTGAATGAGATTGTGGTGTTTTGTGTTCTGTCTATTTGATGTTAGTCTTGGGTTTACTCTCTTTTCGAAATATCCCAATCTAGGAACTCTCCACTGCAATTGATATAATGTGTTACCACCGAGTTGGTGTGGAGTGAAACTCTCTCCCTCCCCACGGTCGTGAGTTTAATGTTTGACGTTGTAGTTCTCTTGAAACCAGATGCCCTGTGTCAGTGCATCTTGTTCAACTCGTACCTTTGTGGGGTAGTGATGACGGGAGAAAGAGACAGTGGTTCTGCAAGCACCTCCCAGTCGAACATTCTGCAGTAGTTAGGAACTTCATAATTATTTAATTGAGGAAAACAAAACGACAAAAGAACTATGATTTTTTTTTTAATCAGCTTTAGTGATAGTTGTTCCTCTTCCAATAAGTATTTTTGTGCAATTTATGGTCATTGGTTGAGATTATGGATGTTTTGCGTTCACTCTCTTGGATGTTAATTATAATTTGTGAGATTCGTTCTGCCTATTTAGGCCTCTTAACACAAGGAATTTAACAGCCTAAATAAGAGCATCTCCACTCCTACACCAAATTTTTCAAAAACTTGATTTGATACCAACCCTTCCAATGGGAAACCACCATTTTTACCAAATTCTAGTTAAAATTTTGTCAAAAACAGTTTTTTTTTTCATTGTGGCTCCAAAACTTTACCACCATTTTGTAAAAACAGTTTTTTTTTTTCATTTTGCCTCCAGTGAAAACAGTGAACAAATTTCTCATCTTCCTCACCTTCCTCATCTGCCGAAACAATGAAACAAGGAGCAAATAGTACACTGATTTGATCAAAAAGAGGGATAGCAAATTTGGTGAAGGATTTGGTGTTGAGCAAATTTGGTGAAAAATTTGAGCAAATTTGGTGTTGAGCAAATTTGGTGAAGGATTTGGTGAAGGAGTGGAGTGGGTTTTTGGGTGATTTTTACTCAAATTTAAATTTGGTGAAATATTTGGCCTAAGAGTGGAGATGCTCTGAGCAATCACTATCAAAACAATGTGTCTTCCCAATAATATTTTTGTGTTTGGTTTTATCTAAACATCAGTTTTGAGTTTGCTACTTCTCTCTTCCATATACAAGGTGGAATTTGTGCCACTCAATTGTTTCTTGCGTTAAACTTCTTTCCCCCCTCCAAAATGCTTTATTATAGTTAACCTCGCTCCTGTTACAAAATGATGAATTATCATATGATCCCTTGACGGCTTATCGAGATAGAAAAGATACATGACTGAGATGACTTATCATTTTGTAACTGCAACATGTTTGCTGTAGGGAGCTTTACAATTGAGGAAAAAAAGATTTTTGGCACAAATCAAGGCCTCCCTTTAACTACACGTGGTCATTGCAGTTGATGGTTTGTGTCAATTTCTCATGGTAGTGGTGAACTTACTTCTTAGAGAGGTTTCCTTGTACAGACCAGCTTTCCCTCAGCTGAGATTTGACAAGCACACTATAAGAATAGATTTGTAAGAAACTATTAATCCCATTTGGGCATGCTTGACCTTTTTTTTTTTTTTTTTTACATTATTAAGTCACGCAGCTTCGGATCACTCTCCTTCTGATTTGAGCTTTCCGGCTTCTATTCATCCATTTTTGCAGCATGAATGTTGTTTCAATAGTATTGATTTTGAGTACTATTGACCCTTGGCCCTTACCTTGTTATAACCAACCAATAGCTGGAAGGCCTCCAACAAACAAGTGTACAAACTGCTTGCAAGTTAGTATGATAAAAATGGACTGTTTCTTCCGTTGTTAACTTCAATTTCAAGCAAGTTCGATCTTAAACCGATGTGCATAATTTGCCCAGATTTTGGGGTCCCCTTATCCCCTATAGCAGATGTACGCTATTGCTAGAAGTACTCTTATTTTTAGAAATGGTGCTAGTTTCCTGCATGCTGTATACAAATTGGTTTTCACTGCAGCCACATACCATGTGTGGTATGAGAGGAATGCTAAGATCTTTCAAACTGTGCAAACTTCTATGGAGGTTGTTTCTGACGCAAGGGCTTGTCTCGGTACTTGGAGAATGGTCAAAAGGTGCTCCAGAAATCAGGTTCCGTGTTCCAATAAGAACGTAGCTTCTTGTATTTTTTTTCCTCTTCATATAGCTGGTGTTGTGTGAATTCTGTTGTATCTGTAGGCTGCTTAGGGAAGGTCTACTTCCCTTCGTTACTTTCGTTGTGAAAGCGGGATTAGTTTAATAAGTGTGGTGGGTTTCTCTTCTTTTCACTAGGCACTTGAGGCATCCAAGCTGAATTACGTTCAAAAGAAGTGCTTTAGGCCATTTTGGTTCTTGTGCTTCAATGTTAGGATTGTGCTTTAAAGGTTGGGAAGTTCTACACAGTTGTTGCGCTATAGAAAATCTAGTTCATCATATGTTATGTAGCGGACTAATATTTTTGTGTCTGATAGAGAAACCAATTTTATTTTCCAGTTGTGGTTCTCATACAGGAGATGAATTTTTGTATTGTAAGCTTATTTTTGGTCTTATTATAACTGAATGATTATTGTTGTACGCAAAATAATTTTGAATTTGAGGGTCTCTTCCCTGGAGTTTGAAAAAACTTTTTCTGAAAAATGACTTTCTTATGACCATTGTTAATTTGTCTTGTATTCGATCCATGTTGAATGTAGTCTCAGTGGTTGTTCTCGAATGTAGTCTAATGCAATTACAAAAGCCGCTTACGACTTTAACGAGATAGAATTATTGACTTTTGACATAGGACCAAAACTGAGTACCTTGACACCATTTGCACAGTTTATCAGAATTATTTACTTTAGACCGTGCATGAAGAAACCAAGGGTTCAGTTTTTCGTGCTTCTAAAGTTGGGCAACATAGGGAAGTCATGCGAAAGGGAAAATATAGACGCCAACGAGGCGTGGTGGTCGAGGCCTGAGACTTACGGGTTAGCTTCCTTTTAATTAAGGCCTGGTGGTCAAGAAACTAGATGCGATGTATCCCAGATTGGGTGACCACGTAAATCCACTGTTCCTGTTTGTTTGGACTTTTGTTTTTGTTTTTTTATTTTGCTGCATTCCTGTCCTCAAGATCCTTTGTTAAGACTCTTTTCTTTTTTAGCCTAATACACAGTTTATACACACAAATTTAGAGAGGTTATTGGAGATTCTCTTCAAGTGCTACGACATTCGGCTGCATAACACTTATTGCTGCATATTATTGTACATCAAATATATCACAAATCTAGAATGATATTACAAGGTTTTTGGTCAAACATATAGAACTGAACCATTACAAATTACAAGTAATAATTAACTTCGCAAATTTATTCAGTACAATCAAATCCATAAGAAACTTTTTACAGTACCTTAAGTACCCATCAGACAGTGAGAGGTACGTTGCTTATTTCCAAAGAAATCTATGCACGGGGTACACGAGATTGTCCACAACAAAATAGTAGGAGGAGGTGAGGAGAACCTCAACAAGATGAAACCACGCCCTTCGCCAATAAGGATTTATGAACAAAATTGCCACAATTGCCAAGACCACAGTTACGTATGACCCTGCAAAGCTCATATAAAAAGTATCCATGTCTATGAAACCAGAATCATCTTCACTACAATTTATAGCAGCTCTTGGCGTCGGTGGAGGTGAATAAGTTGCATTGCACTTCCTTGGCAGTGGTTCTCCGCAAAGAAATGGATTTCCAACATAGCTATTTGATTGATCAAAAGTTCCGAATTGGGCTACTGTCGGAGGTGTGCTTCCACTCAAGTTATTGTAGGACAGATTGAAAACAGCCAAGGAGTATAGCTCTGTAAGCTGAGAGGGGATTTTTCCACTGAGGTTGTTGTAGGAAAGATCCAAGCATTCTACGCTTTTCAAGTTTGAAAATGTTTCGGGGATTGTTCCGGTCAAGTAATTGTGGGAAAAGTTCAACACTTTGATATGGGTAAGGTTTCCGATTTCAGGGGGTATGGGGCCAGTCAATCTATTGTGGGAGAGATTAATTCCCGAGAAAAGGTGTAGGACGGTTCCCTTATAGGTCAAAGACATTCCCTTTGTTGCAAACTTTACCTCTTCTAGTGGATGAATAGTATTAATAATTCTACCATTTTGCATTTTGTCACCCTTTGACGCCATCCCCAACTCATGTAACAATACCGTGAATTGAGGTGGTGAGTAACCAAAAGCAAGGAAGTAGGAGGAATCATAGTTCCTGGGTATTCCGTTGAATTCAACATTACTAATACAAGGGATAATGCTGCCAGATAGATTGTTGGAAGAAAGATCAATCAAGCTTAAGCGGGATAGGTGGCATAATTCCTTCGGGATATTGCCTTCAAAATGATTATTTTGCAAGAGAAGAACCGTAAGATTGGGAAGGCTGCCTATAGAATGAGGAATATTGCCGCCGAATTGATTATATGAGAGATCAAGCTCCATTATCCCCGAGAGGTTTTGAAAGGCTGTTGGAAAAGGTCCATGTAGCCTATTTTTGGACAACCGAATACTTTGAATTTCTAATGAATTGAAGCAAGATGGTACAGCCCCGGTGATGTTATTTTCTGAAAGATCTAACAACCAAAGGTATTTGCGTTGACAAAATTCAATTGGAATAGGACCTTCAAGATGATTGCCGGCCATGGCTAGTAAAAAGAAAGACATATTCCCAATGAACCCTGGAATCTTTCCTACCAGTTGATTAGCACTAGCATTTAACCATGTCAAAGGGCTCAAAGATAGGCTAGACGGAATTTCTATGAAGCCGTTGTTGTCGGAATACATGGTGTGCAACTGGGTTAGATTGTTTTGAGGGGGTAGTATTGGGCCTTTCAAGTTGTTATTTGATAGTTTCAAGAACTCCAAGCGGCGGCAACCTACGACCAAATGCACCGGTATTTCACCAGATAATCTGTTACTGGATAGGTCTAGAATTGAAAGAGCAGTCATTTCCCCAAACGAAGAGGGAATATAACCTTCAAAGTTGTTTGTTGACATGTTCAAGAATTCTAAACTCGGGAAATAACTGGTTGTTTCGTAAGGAATGAATCCCTCCAGATAATTGTTAGAGATATCCAACGCTAATAGTTTCCTCGTGTGAAGTGAAGGCAACAAAAATGGTCCACCAAATGAATTAGAAGGTAGAAGAAGTGATTCCATTCTCACATTGTTGTCCAACAACCAATTTGGAAACTTCCCACTAAATCCGATTTGACTGAGCTCAACCATTTTAAGATCATGTTGATGGTAGAGAAAGTGGGGAAATGATCTAGTGATTCTGCCAGAATTGGACAAACGAAATCCGATTAGTTGGAAACTTGGGGATGCGGCAAGAAAGTCCTCCTCTTCCAACAACTTGTTATTCAAGCTCTCAACGACTTTAAGTTTGGAGTGGTTAAAGAATGACTTGAATGAGATTGGAACTTCAAAGTCATTATCTGAAATTGCTAGGTATTCGAGGGATGTCAGATTGATAAGAGGAGATTGAGCAATATTTCCTGTAAAATGATTAGAAGTGATATCCAGTAGTCGAAGGGATGTGACGTTCACCAAGCACCATGGTAAAGTACCCCAAAAACCAGTTCTTGCAATGTCAAGCTCTTGGAGAGTCTTCAAGTTGCACAGCCCTTAAAACACATGAAGCACACTTAAAAGCTTAGCTTGATGATATTCAACGGTCATAATACATAAAGAATAGTATGTTTTTTTTTTTTCTCTCTTTTTATTTGGAGGGGGGATTGATTGCACAATATCTCAATGATAACGCTTGAATGGAAGTCATGATTCTAATGTTCGAAAGAAAGTCGGTGTCGAGTATAGCACTATCCATGAGCAAATTTTTTACTCTGCTAACGGTTTTCAAGTCTGTAATAATTGGTTGGACAGAATTGGCATAGAAGAAATTTTTGAACTAGGAGACAGAGGTGCTAATAATGTTAATTATAAGAAAATTGCATGTAAGAGGTACCGTTATTGTGAACAGCTCCATGCAAGTCAGAATTGTTACTCAAATCCAGTGCCTTGATTGATGAAAGCTCTCTAAAAATTGACCAAATAGTGTCATCGAATTTATTATAACTCAGATCAAGGACCTCTAACTTGTTCAGTATTCCTGATTCTTCTCGAGAACCTGTAGAATAAATAGTTGATTTAGGCCAATTGAAACAAAGTTTGACCACATTTACCACTATTTGCACAAACATTCAGATCATACTGTTGCTCGTGATGGCCATAAAAACGAAGATAGATAAAAGTAGTCTTGTTGTAAGTGGGGTGATAGCTCCATATACACTAATTAACAACTAACATTTCTTGCATGTCCAAATAAAAAAAAGTTTTTGTTAACATTGACATTTCATACCGTTGACAGTTATGATACTATGAAGCCTATTTGAGTTCAAGTCCAGCTCCTTCAAGTTGTTCAAACCATCAAATTCTGCGTCAAAAGAAAAGAAAAACAAACCACGAAACAGTTGAAAAGAGATAATATGCAATAAATTAGGAATCAGGAAAAAAAAAAGACTGGTAAATATGTCCAGACACAGATTCGAATAACAATGTGTTTAGACGCGTTTCATGCATGAGGGACAAATATCAGACGGTTGCGGTTACAATTACGCATCACAATTCCTATACAAAGCATTTTTCAGGAAAAAAAGAGAATTTGTGTTCTAACTTCTGGTTTTCGGTTGGATAAAATTGTAGTACATATTTTAAACTTACCGTTAATAGAAATTGACCCGTTCAATCTGTTTCTGGCCAAATTTAGAATCTTTAGGTTTGAAAGCTTGTTCAAAGATGGTAGTATGCTATTATCAAGTTCATTGCCTTCAAGATGAAGCTCCTCCAAATTACTCAAATTTGACATTATTCCAATACCTGCAAAAGAAAACAATGGGGATTGGAATTTGATTAAGAGAATTTGGAATTTGACATCAAATATAGAGATGTAAATTTTTTTTTAAAGGCTTCTATGTCAATTTGACATCTCCAAGATGCCCACTACCAATTAATTAATATACCAAATTATTAGGTTTGGGGAAGCAAAGTAATGCAAAAAAATAATTTGACATCACATATCAAATTTGACATGAGAGCGGCGATATCAAATGACATCTGAACAATTGACCTATTAATTAGAGTTGACTCAAATGACAATTCTTCCACTTGATATAATTCAGTGAATTCACTTGGATTGTTATAGAGGTCTGCAACCGTAAACGTCTTTCCTGATGAAACATCGCAATTGATTCCTAGACAAGCCTAGGCTTCGGAGAGCTTGAAAGAATTCCTGTATGAATACGAAGAATTCCATGTTCCAAATTCCGGCTCCACTGTATATAAATCCTTGGCCCCTCTCTTGCCGCACTCAATAGATATTGTTTTTTCGATGGAGAACCTAAAATGAATTTGATTATTTGGATATTAAAGATCATTTTACCTTTAATTAAGTATCATTTGTAAGTCAGAATTTGAGTGGGGCTCTCATTGGGAGCAGGGCCGGCCCAGGCCTCTAGGGCACTCAAATTCCATCAAAATTGAGGCACTCTCATAATTTTTAGTGGCATGCATAAGTATGAGTCTTTTATAGCCCAATTAAAAAAAAAAATGGCCCAATAGAAATAAAGAGGCCTAAAAAAATTATAATAAACATTGGCCTTTAGGCCTAAAACAAACCCTCCTAATAATTTGGGAATCTAAATCGGTAATTGGTTTTGTTTTGGGAATCTGAATGGGTCGGAGTGGAAACAGGCACAAGGCTTTCGGGAGATAATTGTTGTGTGTAATTCACCACACAATAATAGGATATATCTATACTCTTTACACAGTAGCATTTATTGTTCAAAAATTACATATTAAGTCTAATATTATTTTTTATTTGAGTTTGACTACATGGCCTTTTAATTATTGTCTGTTGTCCTATAACCTGATCTCCACACTCCACAAATTTCAATATTTTTTTACTATCGTAGTAATTTTAGAATCAATCTTGAACGATTTTGGGGATTAAGAGAATGTGAGGTTCTATTTAACACTAACACACACTGATTCTACTATGAATAAAAAGGAGAGCACCAAACTGGTGTCTCTCACTTTTGTCCCCAAACAAAAGGATAATAACCTCTTCCCGGACATTTCAATGTACTCCTAACTGCCTGCGGTAAGACTGTAAAATACTCTACTTCAACTGCAGTACTCCCACATGGCCCCCACCAATTTCCGTTTACAAAAAATTAAACTGACGCCGTCCCGCGGTTCCTGTGTGTAAAACAGGTATAACAGTGGTGTAACACCCCAAACTCTCCTCAAAATCAAGTTGAACTCATCAAATTAACCTAAACTCATTACTCTTGTCCTTTAATATTTGTGTTTTGCTTTTTTTGTTTCCTTGCCTTTTCCTCATAATAACAAACTTATCTTCAAGACCATGCATACAGCCACAAAATTAACACCAATATCCTCCACGCAAATTAAATTCTCCAATATTGAACTAATACATCCATATAGCACAAAATTCTCTTTGCCAGATTAATAGACCATATAAAATATGTAAATCTGTTTAAGCACCAACAAAATCCTTTATTTTGTGGATAGATTACATGCGAAAAATGTTGGTATTACAAATGGCTTCCCCATTCTCTTTTGTGCGAGTCCATTTTCTATGCAAATGTATATATATATGTATATATATATATATAGAGTCCCCTTCTCCTCCGGGATCCGGGACTCCGGAACCCCATGATCCGAGCTTTTTTTTGACGATCCGAGCCGTCCAATGTGTTCAGAAGGTGTTTTCAAGGGTCCACGCGGGAAATCTTCAAAAAAAAATACCGGGAAGTGCTTGATCCAAGCATTTTTTCACAAAAACTGTATTTTTACAGTTTTGCGAAAAATGCTTGCATCAAGCCTTTCCCGGTATTTTTTTTTGAAGATTTCCCGCGTGGACCCTTGAAAACACCTTCTGAACACATTGGACGGCTCGGATTTTCTAAAAACAATTTGCAACACAAAAAAAACACAAATTTTCTTAAATCCGGGAGGAGTGGATAAGAAAATGACTTTATATATATATATATATATATGTGTACAGTAAAATTAGTATCCTAAGATTTAATAAGTTGGCCCAAACTCCCTTGAATTATCAAGAAGAGAAAAAGAAAAAGTTGAATTTGAGATGAGGTTTCATTTCATCGTGTAAAAGGGGTAAGAAACATACCTTTGTTCCCAACGAAACCATACAATTGGTTGAAAGTTGGCAAAGACCATCTAGGCTTCGGAGTGATTCAAAGGGAAGAAGAATAGAGGCATTTAGATGCCAAAGACCGTCTAATCTCCAATCTCTTGTATCATTGAGTGAAAGTTGGGTAACTCTACGTGTTGTGGAATTACATTTAACACATTCCCATTGACAGCAGTGCCCACGTGCATACTCCAACAAAGTTAACACCAATATAATCCATGCACATTAAATTCTCCAATACTGAACTAATAGGTCCATGGAAACCGGGGGCATGCTGTGCACCTAGGTGCTTTGCACTGTGTTGTGCATCTCTCGGCCGTCCGATCGTGTTTTGGACAGTCCGGATGTGTTTTGAGTTTTACTGGTAAAAATAAATCAAAATTAAATTAAAATTGCCGAATGCATACTAGCCATCCAAAACATGATCGAACGGCCGAGGGATAGACTATATAAAATGTAAATCTATCTAAGCACCAAAAAAATCCCTTATTTTGTGGATAAATTATATGCGAAAAACACGGGTATTACAAGTGGCTTCCCCTTTTCTCTGTTGTGCAAGTCCATTTACTGTAAGTTTCAATCTTCGGATTGAGTTGATTTTTGGTACACTTATAGTACTCGACGAGCTCTACGCGGTGGACGTCTCCGATCGTCAGAACGGTACTCGTACAACGCCGAAATGTGTCGCACAGCACGCTGCGCAGCACCTCCCCCGGATCCCATGTCAAGATAGGCTAATGAGGTGCTATTCCAGGACGGGGCGTGATAGTTTTGGGAAAAAGAGAGAGATTGTTCTGACTTCTAGTTTCGGTAAGATAAAACTGTAGTACGTATTTTAAACTTACCATTAATAGAAATTGACCCGTTCAATCCTGTTCCGACCAAATTTAGAATCTTCAGGTTTGAAAGCTTGTTCAAAGATGGTAGTATGCTATTGCCAAGCGCAATATTGTAGCTAAGATCAAGCTCCTCCAAATTACTCAAATTTGACAATGTTCCAATACCTGCAAGAGAAACAAATGGGAATTTGGAATTTGATTAAGAGAATTTGAAATCTGGGATTCAACTTATTTTTTCTCGTTGTTTGTTTATCTCACAATGAGCAGGGGCATAGACATGGGGCCAATGCCAGGATGACCGAGCCTTGCACAACAAAAAAATATTTCCACCGATTGTATTAGTTTTCTGGTTAATTTGAAAAACGCATATGAAATGGGCTCCGGCCTGTAAGTCCCTTGGATGCATAAAAAAGTTCTAAAATTCTAAAATTCTAAAATTCCACGCTACCATCTTTTTCTTGGAAGCACGTGTAAATGTAAATGACGATTACATATACAAACAATTCTCTTCCTCAAACTTATAGCAACAAATAGCTTATAAAATATACTTTTGTTGTTATGGTGCAGAAATAAATGTGACTCGGGTTTCCACTAAATACAAGTTCTACGTCTGCCACTTGCAATAAGGCTATTACCGTCTTGTAGAGCATAAGTTTTAATGTGAATCTAATTAAGTTTTTATTTGTAGTGAGAAAATACTTATTGGATTTATTTTATGGTTACCTTTGTCGCAGACATGTTAAGGATGACAATTTTGGTGTTAAGCTAAGAATCATGGGCAGATCCAATATAGAACCGAAGGAATCACATGAACACCATAGAAATTAGGCCCCAAAGTAGGGTCCACAAGTCGAAGGAAGCAATATATACGAAGTCTAAAAAATCTTCTTTTTTTTTGTTTGAGCATAGACATGCGGGTGCCGGGGTGATACTAAAATTAACTTATAGCATTAGTAGAGCACAAATTTGACAATATTCCAATACCTGCAAAAGAAACAAATTTGATTAAGAGAATTTGGAATTTGAGATTCATCTTATTTTTTCTTTTCTTTTCTTTTTTTTTTTGATCTCGCAATGAGCAGGGGCATAGACATGCGGCTGCCAGGGTGACACAAAAATTAACTTATATAGCATTAGTAGAGCACAGAAGCCATATACAATAATTTCATTTATCACACAAAACAAATGTTATAACTGTAAGTTTCAATCTTAAAAGAAAGGAAATTAGCTTAAAAGAATAATCTTCTTATTCAACCTCCAAAACAGAAGTCATTTATTTTTTGACGGCTTCTGTGTCAATTTGACATCTCAAGGCCAATGATACTTATTAGGTTTGGGGAAGAAAATTATACGAGCAAAATTATTTGAAATCACATATCAAATTTGTCATGAGAGCGGAGATGTCAAATAACACTAAGGCAATTGACATATTGATTGGAGTTGGCTCAAATGACAAGCCTTCCACTTGGACATAATTCACCCGAATTGCTACAGAGGTCTGAAACCATAATGTCTTTCTTTCCCAACAAAACTTCGCAATTGGTTCCAAGACAATTCTAGGCTTCGGAGAGATTGAAAGAATTCCGGTATGAATAAAAAAGAGAGCACCAAACTGGTGTCTCTCTCTTGTGAAGCCTTGTCCACAAAAGTAATTTTCACTTTTGTCCCCAAACAAAAGGATAATAACCTCTTCCCGGACATTTCAACGTATTAACTGCCTGGGATAAGACTGTAAAATACTCCACTTCAACTGCAGTACTCCCACACGGCCCACACCAATTTTCGTTTAAAAAAATTAAACTGACGCCGTCCCGCTGTTCCTGTGTGTAAAACAGGTATGACAATGGTGTAACACCCCAAACTCTCCTCAAAATCAAGTTGACTCATCAAATTAACCTAAAATCATTACGCTTGTCCTTTAATATTTGTGTTTTGCTTCTTTTGTTTCCTTGCCTTTTCCTCATAATAACAAACTTATCTTCAAGACCATGCATACGGCCACAAAATTAACACCAATATCCTCCACGCAGATTAAATTCTTCAATATTGAACTAATACGTCCATATAGCACAAAATTCTCTTTGCCAGAATAATAGACCATATAAAATATGTAAATCTGTCTAAGTACCAACAAAATCCTTTATTTTGTGGATAGATTACATGCTGGTATTACAAATGGCTTCCCCATTCTCTTTTTGTGCGAGTCCATTTACTACGCAAACGTATATATAGATATCGTGTATGTGTATGGTGAAATTAGTATCCTAAGATTTATTGACGGGCTAATAAGCTGGCCCAAACCCCCTGAATTATCAAAAAGAGAAAATGAAAAAGTTGAATTTGAGATGAGGTTTCATTTCATCTTGTAAAAGGGGTAAAAAATCATACCTTCGTTCCCAACGAAACCATACAATTGGTTGAGAGACAAGTCTAGGCTTCGGAGTGATTCAAAGGGAGAAGAATAGAGGCATTTAGATGCCAATTAAAGACCATCTAATCTCCAATCTCTTGTAACTCTACGTGTTGTGGAGTTACATTTAACACGTTCCAATTGACAGCAGTGCCCACATGCATACTCGAACAAAGTTAACACCAATATAATTCATTAAAATTAAATTCTCCAATACTGAACTAATACGTCCATGGAAACCGGGGCATGCTCCGATCGTGTTTTGGACAGCCCGTATGTGTTTTGGTTTTCTACTGGTAAAAATAAATCAAAATTAAATTAAAATTGCCGAACGCATCTTAACCGTCGAAAACATGATCGAACGGCCAAGGGATAGACTATAAAATGTAAATCTGTCTAAGCACCAACAAAATCCCTTATTTTGTGGATAAATTACATGCGAAATACACGGGTATTACAAGTGGCTTCCCCTTGCTCTGTTGTGCAAGACCATTTACTATGCAAATGTGTGTATATATATATATATATCTGTGTGTGTGCGCGTGCGTGCGTGTGTGTGCTGTGTATGTAGTGTACAGTGAAATTAGTGTCCTAAGATTTAGTTGAGGCGCTAATAGACTAGCCCAAACCATCTGAATTATCAAAAAGAAAAAAGAAAAAGTTGAATTTGAGATTAGTTTTCATTCCATCATTAAAAGAGGTCAAAAATCATACCTTCATTTCCAACGAAACCTTGCAATACAATATTCCAAGACAAGTTTAGGCTTTGGAGAGATTCAAAGGGGAGAAGAATAGAGGCATTTAGATACCAATAATCATCTCTTGTTTCATGGAGTGAAAGTTTGATAACTCGATGTGTCGTGGAATTACACGTAACACATTCCCATTGACAGCAGTCCAAGTAATCATCTTCCTCCCAAGATGGCAATGAAGTGCCATTTGGAAAATTGATGGAATCTTTGAGTTGCAAAAGAGCAATTCTTTCTTTTTCCCAACACCCATTGCATCCATTCTCTGTAGCTAACATGATCACCAATACCCATAATAACCTCATCAATAAAGGTTGTGTGTACTCCATCACCACTCAAATTAAGAAATATGACTTCACAAAAGTGTTTGAAACGCTTATAGATCAGCAATGTCACCTCCTTTGCTTTCTTTAAATAGGGTTACAACTTACCATGCGATCATACCGGCGGCCGCTATTTTTGAAAAATAGTCAATCACTCAATGTGTTTCATAACGTTTTGTATGTTTTTTGTACTTTTCTGTGAAGTCACGCATTACATTCACAAAATTTATTTATTTTTTTTTTCACAAAAAACTTTGAAAGAAAAAAGACAATAGAATTCCACGTGTTTCAGCATTTTAGCAGTTCAGGGGGGGCCTTGAAGCCTCTTGTTACTCCACCGGCAAGCTATCAACAGTCAACACCTATGCTTGGCCAGAATATACAGGATTTTAATAAAAAAATGCTACTTGTATAACCATTTTGGCTTCAACCATTTACAACTCTTTTAACATATATGTAGGGCTTACAACAATAATTGAATGTTGGCCCTACGTGTATGTGAGAGGGTTGCAAATAGTTGGAGTCGAAAGTTGTACATGCATGCATGTAGCAATATGTTTTAGTTGCGGCAAATAGAGAAATTGCCCTCCAAATAATTCGGTCTATTTGGCCGGATCGAGTATAGTTTTGAATATCGGCCGATATGGAGGCTGGTTCATCTCGGAATTTGGAAATTCTCATACGGATACGTACTGTGTACGATACGCCTAAAAGTTTCAAAATTCATGACCGCTACACCTGATTCTTGCGACATATTGTTCGATACGCCGGTTTCCAAAACACCGATACTGCGATCAATACCGCTATTTAAAACTATGGGATCGAGTTAATTACAGTGCCGCACTAACAAGTAGCCGTGGCATTATCACCTCCATTTGCTGAAGCTGAAGAGTTCTACCAAAAAGAAGAAAGAAAGAAAACAGAGAAAAAAGACGAATCGAGATCTACAATCTGTTGATTCCTCCCAAGGGTGAATAGGTGCGTGAAGCAC
>JADGMU010000780.1:0-90101 GCA_016920895.1 Vaccinium myrtillus | reverse complement strand
GTGATTTGGTTTGTAATTTCATGCCGACCTTTTCGGTTTGATTCTTGTTGGCTTTTGCCGGTGTGCCTTGGATCTTTTTAATCTTTGTATCCCTTTTCCAGGTTTAACGAAATATTTTTTTTGATCAATAATAAATAAAATAAATAAATCATAGGACAGCTAATAATCTAGAACAAACAAAGTGTCACAAAGGCCCAGTTTCACTAAGTGAATTTTAGGACTTTATGGTTTTTCACGTTTTACAAGATAAAAAAGTTCAAAAGATCAAAATGCCAAGCTTAGTGGAACGGTTTCAAAATAAGCATAATAGTCTCAGCAGGACTTGTGAACAAATCAAGAACAAAATATTAAAGCACAAGAAGTTTAACAAAACGCCAATTGTATGATCATGTTTGATATATAATTCAATTTGATATTCATATCCAGTCAAGCAAATAACGCAATGATCTGACTTGGGGGTTGAGAAAATAGTTATTTATTTTTTTTTTGTTGCCCCATCCACGTAAGAAATAGATATGTTGGACGCCATGCAGTTTCCAAGGATGACCAAAACTAGAGGTTTTCTTTGTGGGGGAGGGGGCTTATCATCTCTCTCTCTCTCTCTCTCTCTCTCTAAACATCTGGTTATAAATAAGAGCATTCACCCTTCTTGTCTCCAGTATCCGAAGTCCCAAATCCCAAGTTTTCTCTTTTGCTTAAAAACACAACACATTTTGTTATATTTCGTCCAGCTATGGCGGTTGCTAGAAAATTCTTTGTGGTGGCCATTGTGGTGCTAATAACCACCATTTTCAACTCTGTTTCTGCTGATCCAGATTTGCTTCAAGATGTCTGTGTTGCTGATTTCAATAATGGTTAGTGTTGATTTTGTCCAAAACCCATTTCCCATTTTACTTCAAACTCTCAAACAGTTCAACACTACTTTTTCCAACCAAACTTTCAAGTGTAAGTTAGTAAATGTATATGTTTATGTGTTGTGAATTGTGTTTCGAATTCAAACTGGATCTTCTTAGAGCAATGCAATGGTGACCACATTTAGATACCCTATTTCGAGTATCATATGATTCGTCACCAATGTATTGATAGATTAATTCCACAAACTTCAATATTGTTGGGATGCTTTCTCGCGTTGTGATCCTTTTTGTCTCGGCCCCATTTAATCTTTGTAATCCGTTTCCATAGATTAACAAAAACAAAAAAAAAAAACCGATGTATTGATAGAATATGCCTCATTTGTCATATGGTGGAGCACATTCTAACAATACATGTGTCACTAAAGAATATAAAAAAAAAACTATGGGTAAATCATTTGGTATAATGTACACTACTTTGTGTGTGACCCATACTGGCGTTCCACATCATTTAAGAGTCATGCATTTTAAACACGATTTAAACTATAATTATTATTTCGACGACATCTACAATATGAACAGAACAGATAATTGAATCAAGTGTGCCAAAAGGTTTGAAATGCTGAACTGCACGGGGTGCACTTTTTCCAGAAACTATCGACAATCCATTTCTTTCTCCTTTTCTTTTTGTCATTCTTCGCCTGTAAACATAGGTTTTTGACGAAACCATGTAAATATATTTCATTCTCTTGTAATCACTCTGTTTTCAATTCTCATTTTCACACTCCACACTCACAATATCATACCTATTTCTTTGTATCTACAGCTGTGAAGATGAATGGTTTTGCCTGCTTGCCAAGCTTCACTGCATCAGATTTCTTCTTTGCTGGTCTAGCCAAGCCAGGGGCCACCAACAATATGCAAGGCGTAAACGTGAGTGCAGCCAATGTCATGCAAATCCCTGGGCTCAATACCTTAGGTGTCTCCATGGCCCGCGTTGATTTTGCCCCCGGCGGCCTTAACCCACCCCACACCCACCCACGCGCCACAGAGATCATTTTCGTGCTATACGGGCAATTGGATGTCGCATTCATTACCACAGCCAATGTTCTTGTTCCTATGACCGTCAAGCAGGGTGAGATATTTACTTTCCCCAAGGGTTTGGTTCACTTCCAAAAGAACAATGGGAAGGTTCCGGCCGCCGCTATTGCTGCGTTTGGCAGCCAGAATCCGGGTGTCCAGGCCATTGCAGCATCGTTGTTTGCCGCCACACCACCGGTGCCAGATAATGTGTTGGCCACGGCTTTCCAGATCGATGACAAGGAGGTTGATGAAATCAAAGCAAAGCTTGCACCAAAGTATGCCTAGATGGTGTTGTATAACGTTGTCTGTTTTTCTTGTTTTTTGTTGTTGATTGAAATAAGGATTCATGGTTTCAGGTAAGGAAATAGAGGGTCAGAAACTGAACTGCTATTGTTCAGAAACTGAATTGCTATTGTTTTTGAGTCCACATATCATTGTATTCAATTGCCTTCTTGTGTTTGTCGAGAAATAAGATTGCTATTTTAAATACGTATCAATTGAAGATTGCTATTTCATTTGTTTTAATATAAAATATTTTATGATTGAAAATATTCTCCAAGCAAAATGATATTTGGGAAATTTGTTTCTTTCATGTGTTGTGGTCTCGATCTACAGTTGGAGATAAATAGAATTAATGCTGCTAGAGCTCTCTGCTGCTACTAGATCGGTAGAATATAAGGATGGTCTTTATGTTGTATTGCGGTTTTTCTCTTTATTTGTTGGCTGGCATCTTGTCTCCCATTTTTGTTTCGGGTTTTGAGCGGCAAGTGATTGTTCATTCCATGGGTGCCAATATAGTTGGGATGTATGATTTTGGTTGTGATGTCTTTTGCCTTTTCCCGTTTGCGATGAGTAATAAAATCTTTGATTATCAAAACAAGAGTATCATATAAGTAATTTATAATAGAAAAGTGCAAGAGTAATCCATTATTTACGCTACACCTCACGAATAGGGACCGTGTAAGCATGTGTTTATGAGCAAAATTTACTAACAACATCTGACCCAAATGTGAAAACCAGACATATAGGGTCACCAAAGCATGGCAGAGGCCAGAGGGGAAGTTGAAGTACTGTAGCAAATTCACTGCGCCTTGCAGCAAAATTTGAGCCGTCCAAAAGGACAAATGGAAGAGTTTTATTTAAATCTGAACCGTTTGTCGAAAGCACATTTAGATGGGTTTATTAAAATCCGAACCGTCGAAAAAAAGTTCCTTCTTCTCTATCTCTCTCTCATTTTTTTATGGGTTTATTGACAGCTATGGTGAGTTTGGGCGGCACCGGCTGATTGGATCTCAGTGGTGTGTTCCTTAACCGTTTATGGGGTTCGTTAGTGGCGGATCTTGGCAGTATCTTCTGGGATCAAATCATGTGGGGGATCCACGATGGAGTGGCGGTCGGTGTTCCTTCTCTACAGGGTGTTGCCACGATGGAGATCTCTGTTTCATCTCCTCCTCCCCTTTCCCCTTTCCGTCTTGTCGTACGATCTCAATTTTGGCTAGCCTCCGCCAGTTTCACTAACCGTTGGGGGAAACCGGTCAGGGCTTAATGACAATGGGGGGTTTTGGTTGTTGGCTGTCCTTGGGTTTCTCCCATTCGTACATTGTTTGGTTTTGCATCACCCGTCAGTATTCATTGTTGGGTGAGTCTGATTTTGGGTCTAACAGTAGTGGGAGGTGTGGCTTATGATGAGTGGTTGGGGTCGTCTTTGGTGGCGGCTGGGATAGGTTGGCAGGCTGTTTGTGGGGCGGCTGCTGCTGGTTGATGGTCTAGGGTTTCTCCATTTATTTTTTGGGCTTCATCTTTGTATTGGGTATGTCCTTTTGGGCTAAGCCCTTTAGGTATTTTGGGCTCAGCCCACTGGGTGTTTTTGGGCTTTGACCTAACAGGTATTTTCATTTCACCAACCTTGGTTAGAATCCACTCCCTTCTCCCCAACTTTATGTACCATTTGTCAAATTTTCTCTAATAAAATTGTTGCCGGTCAAAAAACAAAACAAAAAAAAAACCCGGCCCATGTTTTGGTCCAGCTGACCCCAGGAACTGTTCATTTTCTAAAATCGGCCTCTTTTCAAAAAACCGATGGACTAGAATAGTTGAAATGGTGAACCGTTCAACTTGGTAACTGGTCGGTCAAACCGAACTGGAATACTTTATTGCTACTAGTTCAATCCTAATCCAAAAGTCTGAATAAGTAGAGAATATATGTAGTCTATTTCTACCTCTAACTTCAATGTTCAACTCCCATGTGGGACCTGAGATTAGACTTTTTGTGTGTTTGCATGTTTCTTTAGTTATGGTTTTGGAAATAATGGTTAGTTATTGACTTGGAAATGGTCTGATACTAAGCAAATTACAATTACTTCCCCAATCCTTCATGTATGTTCATGTAGTGGGGTAGTATCGGTGTGTGAGTATGCGTTCAAGTGTCCGACTTCTCTGCCTATTATCAATTGTTATATGTTAGAGGACACACACCCACGGCAAAATTATATCGGTGTGCGAAATTCAATCCAAAAAATTCGGTCATAACGGTGTTCACAACGTAGCAGGGCATTTTGTGCATGATCTGAGTTTCAATACATAATTAGGAATAATTATGTGGTAAACTTTAAATTATTAAATAAGCTCGCTAGGAGGATGTCCGACAAAACACAAGCCCGGCCCCCCCTTATCTGATACCCTTCACATGAAACTTTCAGTTCTAGAAAGTCAACTATATAGCATGACATAACGAATCAAATGACACCTTTTGATGCCAATCCTGCCAACTTTGTAGTAGGTTAACCAACAGTGACAGATGCAGGATTTATATCCAGGAAGTACCCGAATAACGTGTTCTTTTACTTTCATAATAAAAATATATTTTTTGTTAGTATGTATTGCCACTTTCGAGGTTTGAAGAAGGGACGATATTGTGTACATATATGTAGCTCATGTTTAATTTTATGCACGCAACCTAAAAAATAATTACTAACATAAAATTATAAGAATTTTTACCCCACATTGAAATTTTGAGAAATTTTTGTCACTCAATAGACTTGCAGGGGCCTATCCTATAGATTTTTTATTTATTAACATGAAAATAAATAAATAAATATAACATGCGAAGATATTTGGAGTTTTGCAGGGTCCCAAATCCCCCTTGCACTCCTTGGGACCGCCCCTGCTAACTAACCACCTGAAAAACATTTTATCACTGGCGGAATTTAAGGTTGTTTTACTAAGAGTTCCTTAATTTGTAATAGAATTATTAGTACATATTCCATTGTAGCTTGATTATAATAATCCTTTCCTTTTGGAATATCCTTTCGGTTATCCCGATCCGTTACATGATTGATTGTACTCTTTAATCAATCGCAGTTAAAAACGAATCTTCTATTTTCTTCATCGATTCCAAACTATGTAATAAAACATGTTAAAAATTAGAAATGAATTAAGTAATTCATGTAACAAATGCTCTCTTTCCAAGAGTGGTAGATCTAAAAATTGAACACATGCGGGTGTGACTTTATAACCTTGAAAAAGCCCTGTCGTCTCATTCCGTCAATTCTAGACAGATGACACTTAACGGTAACGTACTTATGGGTAAAATCATCAGACTACCTCCAGCATCCCAGCATGGGCGGCCCAACATCGAGACGATTGAGGCAGGTGCCTAAGGTTTATATTGACCAGTTCGGACAAAGCTAGAGACAAACATGCATCGTGTCAACTAACCCTCCGATGCCTAAATTAGTTTTGTTTCTAGAAATTAGAGTAAAGCTCAAGTAATTAGGATGCAAGAGTTGTGTACCCGTGTCGATCGCATAAAGCACCTTAGAGATTGAAGCATGTTACGAACCAGTACCTATCCAAACGATGTAAATCCTCACAACGTTCTAAGTATCACCTGCCGAGTCACACGTACACCGCACCCAGTGATCTTGATCGCCAACGCCTTGAATCGCACAAGCCTTCCTTAGATACTTTTGGAATCCCACCAAAGTACTCTAACTGAAAGTTGATTGTTGAAGCATTAAAACCCTTGAAGATGAATTCTAAGCATCCGGCCTTCAAAGATCTTCAAGGTCCATAAACCCTAGCCGCCACAAGTGTTTTAAGGATGAGTAGGAGTGTAGAGAATAAAGTGTGGCTGCTCAAATTTCGTTTAACCTAGTTGATGCGAATATATAGGCGCATAGCGGTTGCTCAAGCAAGAACCAAGTTGCTCGAGCAACTAACGAACAACAGATTTGCTTGACAGGTTGCTTGAGCAAGTCGTTGAGCAACTTCTGAACAAGTAAAATAACCTACTCAACTCACCACTAAAATAAATACTACCGCACTCTCAACCATTACATAAAGAGATGATTCCTTTCCACACCTAAACAGACACTCTAAAAAAAATTACAACTCGATGTAAATGTGTGTTTTGTCAAACGGAATTGCCAAAACAAAGAACTCCGGAACTTGGTCCTTACAATCTCCCCCTTTGGCACTTCCATGACAAAACACACTACAAAGGCAATCCATCCTATATGAACGAGTTATAGAGAGCCTGCAAACAAAACTCAACATCCAAATATATTAGAACAGTAGGCAACCTACTCCCCCTTTCATCATTCTCCCCCTTTTTGACATGGAATGACAAAGGGCGAATAGGATAAGCAATTAAGCAATAAATGTGAACAAAGGAGTGCATTGAACAATAAAAGCCCAAGAGAAGCAGCCAAGTGAGATATTTAAGAGAGAAGCGAACACTAGCACAAATAGCATGATGCCTAAACTCAATAGCAGACAAAGTACTAAAAGCACGCAAAGATCAATAAAACATAATTAAACTCAATGCTAAAAGATTATAAATTTTTGAAGATATGAGCATGAGAAAGTTTTAGCGCAAGTATTATATCATGAGATGCAATGAACAAGACATCCAAACATTAAGACACAACTTGATGATAGAACACCATGCAAGACAGAAGAAAAACAACGCACCATGATCAATGACATGTGAGGAAAGTGTGTGTGTGCATCCATGGCCTAGATATCAGGTTAGCTTAATTTAGGACCTATATTCTCATGAACAATAGGAGTATCAAGATGACTCCCCCTCAAGAAGTCAAACCAAGCTAGGTCCTCAATGATTTTTTGTTGATAAGTACTTGCGGAGCTCCCCCTGAACCTCTAATTTTTATTCTTTTTACAAAGTATTCTCTTTTACCCCACTCGCCGTTTGACGCGACCGTCCGGACTGGATAGAGCCGAATGCAACCGGTTACTAAGCAAGTGGTCCAATACTAATACCACATTTTCCATAAACTCTCATTTTTTTATATAACCTCACCGATGGAAATATTTTTTCCATTGTATTTTGCACTATCATCGGCGGCTTTCACACTACTAGGACTTTTGTCCTATAGGTAGCCCTTTCCTCAAGTCATTCATTCTCTCCATTTCGGAGGGGGAGATGGAGACAAAAAAACAAATGGTGGTGGATGGATTTCAACATCACATTTGGAATTCTAACCACGGGTCAATCTCAAAAAGAAATCTCAAGATACAAACCAAGTTTATGAGAACAAGACCCCTAATTGTCAACCATCCATAATAGCCATGAATAAGTGTACAGAATGTCGGATACTCATGGTTTATTGGCATTCGAATGTTCTTGCAGAGAGAATACCAAAAGAAGTGCAATAAAAAATACGGATGAACGTGTTCATAAAATCTGATGAAATTCAACTACGCACTGAAGTCTATCATGCTCAATCCACATAACAACCGATAAATAGACATAAAATTTTTGAATTTTTTTTGATATAATAACTCAAAGAAAATAAAAACAAGACAACTATGAAACAAATTATAAAACTCCATAAATCTAGGTATTAAGATATGCATGATCAATTAAACCTAGTTTATGGAACTAATCCTAGCCTTAAAAAGGCATGGTCAACCTCTCCGAGTGAACTATAGTCATCTAGAGAGTCAAGATCATCATCAACCGGAGATACCAAATCCATTTTACGAACCCACATCTGTCTAGGCTTGCCCTTTTCAACACGAGTCTTTTTAATGGGCATAGGCTTTGGGTTTACCTTTGTAGAATTAGCATGCGAAGATGTCCTACGTCTAGGCCTTTGATAATACTCCCTATGATTGTTCATGTTATGGTAATGGGGATGAGTCCTATGATAACCATGAAGGGCAAAACAGTAAGTACGAATATGACCTCTAATTCCACAATGATGGCAAGTGGGCACAAAATTATTATGTCCATAAGAATGAGCTACATATGCATCTTGTGAAGTGTTAGATTCATGCATCTTCCTACAGTGCGGTCTAATATGGCCAGTCATACCACAATAATGACAAGTAGGTACAAATTTAACGACAGGAGTAAACACTTGAGACTTAGCATTATTAATAACTTTAGTTTTTACCTCCTTGCGTTTGGGATGTTCGTTTACCACTATTGTCGTTTGCTTCTTTGGCGTGGGAGAATTGAGCTTGTTCTGTACGCCATTAGCATTCTTCTTCTTATCTTTATGATTAGTCTCTTCTTTCCCAATTGGTGGAGTTGAAGATGTCGCATGATAACCAAGCCCTGAACGATCGCTAGGATGCCGTTGGATGGAAAGAATGTGATCCAATCCTTGGGTCCCCGTTTTTGTATCATCCTCTAATTTCTCCTTAGACTTCGCACTAGTCAAGGCCTTATTTTTCTCAAGAAGGAGCTCAATTTCTTTATTTTTCTCATCTCTCTCTTGAGTGCGTTCATTCAAAATATTCTCTAAATTCTTGACCTTATCAGAAAGCTTATCATTCACCTTCATCAATTTTTTACTAAAAACATGAAGTTTGTTGTACTCCTCTTTGATCTCGTCCATGTCATCACAACTTTCCGCCTCACTATTATCCATCTCAGAACCACTCGATTCAGAAAGACCCTTAGGATTTAAGGAAACTCCGAAAGCCAAAAAGTTTCTATCATTATTTTCGTTACCGTCCTGTTCTTCATTCGATTCATCAGAATCGCTATCATCCCACGTTTGAGCAACAAAAACCTTCTTTTTCTTTTTGTTAGCATAATCTAGGGCATAATGACCAAACCCGTGACACTCAAAACACTGTGGTCCCTCAAGTGGTCCTTTTCCTTTATCATTGTTCTTTTTCATACTATTTTTAAATTGTTTGAAAAAAGCTTTTATCTCCTCAAAATCGACATTACTATCACTATCTGAACCTTTCTTATATTTTTTTTGAGTACTTTTAAAAGCAATTGAAGACTCCGAATGTTTTACTTTAGGCTGAACAGGTTCAGATTGCAATAGGTCAGCCTCATAAGTTTGGAGAATCCCAACTATTTCTTGAACATATTTTTCTTTTAATTTTCTCTTACCCTCCAACATAGTTACTTGAGTTTTAAATCTAGGAGGTAAGGAGCGTAATATTTTTTTAATAATACGAAATGAAGGAATTGGCTCACCCAAGTTCTCACAGCTATTGACGATGGCGATGAGCTTGGAATAAAATTGATTGAAGGTCTCCTCCTCCTGCATTCTGATGGTCTCAAACTCCGTAGTAAGCCTTTGCAGCTTAGACTGCTTAACCACGTCTGTCCCCTCGTGACAAGTAACCAGAATGTCCCATGCCTCTTTCGCTATTTCACAGTTAGCTATTTTCCTGTGCTCATTAATATCAACAGCAGAAAATAAAATATCAAGTGCACGGTTGTTAGCCTGAAGTAATGCTTTTTCAGCGACTGATAACTCAGATTGGGGTTTTTTAACCTGTTTGTCCTCTACAGTTTTCATGGGCCGAGTGTACCCCACAATACATGAGTCCCAAATTTCTTCACCTGCAGATCTCATTATAGCCTTTATTCTAGATTTCCAGTAATCAAAATTATCAGCATCAAGTATAGGCAAATTTCTAGACACGTGATTCATATTCATACTCATGATGGATCTGCTCTAGGAAAATAAATCCTAACGGAAGGAGCAGCTAGCTCTGATACCAATTGAAAAGTCAGGGTTCCCTTAAAATCTGTTAAAACCCTAACAGTATGAATGCGAATCACTAATTAAATCAACCAGCAGAAAATTACGCAAGCAGTCAAAACCCACAACACAGAGATATACGTGGAAAACCCTAAATGGGTAAAAAACCACGGGAAGGAATCAAAATCACTATACTCATTGTGCAGTTACAGATATACCTATCCAAACGATGTAAATCCTCACAACGTTCTAAGTATAACCTGCCGAGTCACACGTACACCGCACCCAGTGATCTTGATCGCCAACGCCTTGAATCGCACAAGCCTTCCTTAGATACTTTTGGAATCCCACCAAAGTACTCTAACTGAAAGTTGATTGTTGAAGCATTAAAACCCTTGAAGATGAATTCTAAGCATCCGGCCTTCAAAGATTTTCAAGGTCCATAAACCCTAGCCGCCACAAGTGTTTTAAGGATGAGTAGGAGTGTAGAGAATAAAGTGTGGCTGCTCAAATTTCGTTTAACCTAGTTGATGCGAATATATAGGCGCATAGCGGTTGCTCAAGCAAGAACCAAGTTGCTCGAGCAACTAACGAACAACAGATTTGCTTGACAGGTTGCTTGAGCAAGTCGTTGAGCAACTTCTGAACAAGTAAAATAACCTACTCAACTCACCACTAAAATAAATACTACCGCACTCTCAACCATTACATAAAAAGATGATTCCTTTCCACACCTAAACAGACACTCTAAAAAAAATTACAACTCGATGTAAATGTGTGTTTTGTCAAACGGAATTGCCAAAACAAAGAACTCCGGAACTTGGTCCTTACAGCAACATTGTATGACAGAAATAGGGTAACATCACATGGGACTATTAAGCTGTTTATATGTAAGCAATTCCTGATATAACAACATCAATTAATATACTGGCTGTGTTTGGTTAGATAGTTTAGTTTAGTTTTGATGATGTCATCAGTTGTAATGAGTGGAGAGAGATAAAGAGAGAAATTAGGGAAATTATAATGTCATAAAACTAAAACTAAAACTAAATTGGGAAACGAACAGGGCCAGTAGGTTTGTGGTTGTAGGTTCATTTTCAAGAAAACTTGTCTTACCATCCAAAATGCACAAGTTTTGACCATGCACATTGAGACCTCATATGACCGTTACCATGCAGAGGTAATCTAGAAATTAACGTACTCTGTCTACTTCTTTACTCATGATCAATTAAGTAGATGGCATAAGTTAGGTTGCCGTATGGTGTTTGTTTTCTTGTTTGGGTTCAGATTTTTGGAGGTGTTCAGTTTTAGAGGTTCGGAGGCGTTAAGGTGTTTGTTTTGGAAGCGTTTCGTTTGGTTGTTGTTCTTCTTGTTGCTTTCTAGGTCTTGGGCGGCTTTTTCTTTTTGAACGGGCAAAATATTTTATTAATCAAATGTAGAAATACATGAGATTAAAGGGACGAGCGAAAAGGCATCACAACAAGAGTGTAACATCCCAACGAGGTTGGAACCCTACACCAAAGATTCTTGGGCGGCTTTTTCTGTGTGCTCTTATCCTTTTAATCTTTTTTTTTTTCCCCAAAGATTAATAAATTCTTTTTTGACGATCGAAAAAAAAAAATAGTAGATGGCATACGAAAGCAATAACAAGAAAACTTGAGTTTTAAGAAAAGTCAGATTTAAATCTGTCTGATTCATAGTTTTAAATAGCGGTATCAATCGCGGTATCGGTGTATCGGGAACTGGCATATCGTACGATATGTCGCAGGAATCGGGTGTACAGTCTTGAATTTTTTGACTTTTTGGGCGTATCTGCCGATACAGTACATGTACGTATTTGTTTCGGAGCCTCCAAATTCCAAGACGAACCGGCTAATACGGTACGTATCGGCCAATATTCAAAACTATGGTCCGATCGATTACTTGGCTTTGACTAATAAATTCTTCTTTGCTTTTCTCATTCTACATTTGAAGTTACTGGTAAGGGTTAGCTATTGTGATCACTTGATATATGTGGACCGGGCAAGACTAAATAATTTCAAAGATTAGTTGGGAAATTAAAAGCCTTAGACAACCTCAATCGAGAAAAAAGAGAGGATTGTAGAAGTCAATGTTTACTACTTCTACGTTCGAGCAGCCCAAGGGATTGTGTGTTACTGTATACCCATTGAAATAAGAAGCAGGCAGGCCATAAAGTCATTGAATGTTTTTTTCTGAGATAACTTCCATGACTATCCCCATTGAAATACAATCGTTGAGCTGGTCATATGGGCTTCTGCCTTGAATAGTAAGCATTATAATAGAATATGTTATTAGAAAAAGTTGTTACTGGAAAAAGAAAATTAGATAAGCGATTTTAAAAAGGGAAGATGGAAGTTGGTTGGGCCTTAAAAAAATCAAATGGGCTTAAGTGAATAATTGATTTTGGTAGGCCTCTAAGGCTCTAACAATATTTGATCAAATCAAACTCATACCTATACTAACCTATATACTTGGGGGCCCTAAAAAAAGCCTAGCCACAGGGCCGGGCCTGGGTACTGGTTCGTAACATGCCTCAATCACTAAGGTGCTTTATGCGATCGACACGGGTACATCATCCCTAATTACTTGAGCTTTACTCTAATTTCTAGAAACAAAACTAATTTAGTGGAACGGTTTCAAAATAAGCATAATAGTCTCAGCAGGACTTGTGACCAAATCAAGAACAAAATATTAAAGCACAAGAAGTTTAACAAAACGCCAATTGTATGATCATGTTTGATATATAATTCAATTTGATATTCATATCCAGTCAAGCAAATAACGCAATGATCTGACTTGGGGTTGAGAAAATAGTTTTATTTTTATTATTTTTGCCCCATCCACGTAAGAAATAGATATGTTGGACGCCATGCAGTTTCCAAGGATGACCAAAACTAGAGGTTTTCTTTGTGGGGGAGGGGGCTTATGAGCTCTCTCTCTCTCTCTCTCTCTCTAAACATCTGGTTATAAATAAGAGCATTCACCCTTCTTGTCCCCAGTATCCGAAGTCCCAAATCCCAAGTTTTCTCTTTTACTTAAAACACAACACATTTTGTTATATTTCGTCCAGCTATGGCGGTTGCTAGAAAATTCTTTGTGGCGGCCATTGTGGTGCTAATAGCCACCATTTTCAACTCTGTTTCTGCTGATCCAGATTTGCTTCAAGATGTCTGTGTTGCTGATTTCAATAATGGTTAGTGTTGATTTTGTCCAAAACCCATTTCCCATTTTACTTCAAACTCTTAAACAGTTCAACACTACTTTTTCCAACCAAACTTTCAAGTGTACGTTAGTAAATGTATATGTTTATGTGTTGTGAATTGTGTTTCGAATTCAAACTCGACCTTCTTAGAGCAATGCAATGGTGACCACATTTAGATACCCTATTTCGGGTATCATATGATTCGTCACCAATGTATTGATAGATTAATTCCACAAACTTCAATATTGTTGGGATGCTTTCTCGCGTTGTGATCCTTTTTGTCTCAGCCCCATTTAATCTTTGTAATCCGTTTACATAGATTAACAAAATCTTCTGTCTTTAAAAAAAAGAAAAAGAAAATCCGATGTATTGATAGAATATGCCTCATTTGTCATATAGTGGAGCACATTTTAACAATACACTACTTTGTGTGTGACCCATACTGGCGTTCCACATCATTTAAGAGTCAATTGAATTATTATTTCGACGACATCTACAATATGAACAGAACAGACAATTGAATCAAGTGTGCCAAGAGGTTTGAAATGCCGAACTGCACGTGGTGTACTTTTCCCAGAAACTATCGACAATCCATTTCCTTCTCCTTTTCTTTTTGTCGTTCTTCGCCTGTAAACATAGGTTTTTGTCGAAACCATGTAAATATATTTCATTCTCTTGTAATCACTCTGTTTTCAATTCTCATTTTCACACTCCACAGTCCACACTCACAATATCATACCTATTTCTTTGTATCTACAGCTGTGAAGATGAATGGTTTTGCCTGCTTGCCAAGTTTCACTGCATCAGATTTCTTCTTTGCTGGTCTAGCCAAGCCAGGGCCCACCAACAATATGCAAGGCGTAAACGTGAGTGCAGCCAATGTCATGCAAATCCCTGGGCTCAATACCTTAGGTGTCTCCATGGCCCGCATTGATTTTGCCCCCGGCGGCCTTAACCCACCCCACACCCACCCACGCGCCACAGAGATCATTTTCGTGCTATACGGGCAATTGGATGTCGCATTCATTACCACAGCCAATGTTCTTGTTCCTATGACCGTCAAGCAGGGTGAGATATTTACTTTCCCCAAGGGTTTGGTTCACTTCCAAAAGAACAATGGGAAGGTTCCGGCCGCCGCTATTGCCGCGTTTGGCAGCCAGAATCCGGGTGTCCAGGCCATTGCCGCATCGTTGTTTGCTGCCACACCACCGGTGCCAGATAATGTGTTGGCCATGGCTTTCCAGATCGATGACAAGGAGGTTGATGAAATCAAAGCAAAGCTTGCACCAAAGTATGCCTAGACGGTGTTGTATAACGTTGTCTGTTTTTCTTGTTTTTTTTTGTTGATTAAATAAGGATTCATGGTTTCAGGTAAGGAAATAGAGGGTCAGAAACTGAACTGCTATTGTTCAGAAACTGAATTGCTATTGTTTTTGAGTCCACATATCATTGTATTCAATTGCCCTCTTGTGTTTGTACTTTGTCGGGAAACAAGATGACTGTTTCAAATAATACGTATCAATAAAGCACTGTATCCTTGATCTTTGGAGTATAATGTTGTTCGTTATTATGCCAGTTATTGGCATGATTCCTTATGTCTCAATGTCTGATTGGTCGGTATGTTGGGTTCATTTGTCGCACTGTCGAAACACGATACAAGCCCCATGAACAGATATTTGTTTATTTTTAAGGCGAATTTTTTTTTATTAATCTTCGTAAACGGATTACAAAGATTAATGGGCATCCAAAGATATTTGTTCGTTTGGTGGATAGATTACAAACGTGTGTGGCTCTCTGGTAGAAGGCTAATTTTGATTCAAAGACTTACTCGGTAGAAGACTTCAAGAGATGTTTGCATGGGATTAGAAAAATCAAGGCTGCTAAACTTCTGCTGAAAGATTGAAACTGGAGGGTTTTTGTTAAAAATCCGAAGTGGTGACTTCTCTGTTCAAGATTGCAAATATAAGGATGGTCTTTATGTTGTATTGCGGTTTTTCTCTTTATTTATTGGCTGGCATCTTGTCTCCCATTTCTGTTTCGGGTTTTGAGCGGCAAGTGATTGTTCATTCCTTGGGTGCCAATATGGTTGGGATGTATGATTTTGGTTGTGATGTCTTTTTCTTTTTTCCCGTTAATCATTGTAATCATTTCCCTTTTGCGATGACTAATAAAATCTTTGATTATATATAAAAAAGAATTATTTATAATCGAAAAGTGCAAGAGTAAAACATCTGACCCAAATGTGAAAACCAGACATATAGGGTCACCAAAGCATGGCAGAGGCCAGAGGGGAAGTTGCAGTACTGTAGCAAACTCACTGCACCGTGCAGCAAAATTTGAGCCGTCCATTGGGTTTCTCCCTTTCGTACATTGTTTGGTTTCGTATCACCCGTCAGTATTCATTGTTGGGTGAGTCTAATTTTGGGCCTATCGGTAGTGGGAGGTGTGGCTTATGATGAGTGGCTGAGGTCGTCTTTGGTGGCTGCTGGGATAGGTTGGCGGGCTGTTTGTGGTGCGGTTGCTGCTGATTGACGGTCTAGGGTTTCTCCATTTATTTTTTGGGCTTCATCTTTGTATTGGGTATGTCCTTTTGGGCTAAGCCCTTTAGGTATTTTGGGCTCAGCCCACTGGGTGTTTTTGGGCTTTGACCTAACAGGTATTTTCATTTCACCAACCTTGGTTAGAATCCCCTCCCCTTCTCCCCAACTTTATGTACCATTTGTCAAATTTTCTCTAATAAAATTGTTGCCGGTCAAAAAACAAAACAAAAAGAAAACCGGCCCTTGCTTTGGTCCAGCTGGCCCCAGGAACTGTTCATTTTCTAAAATCGGCCTCTTTTCAAAAAACCAATGGACTAGAATGGTTGAAATGGTGAACCGTTCAACTCGGTAACTGGTCGGTCAAACCGAACTGGAATACTTTATTGCTACTTTAAAGTTAAAGCTTGCATTCACGACGTACATCTATCCTTGTGGCCAACGCTTAGGCACTAAACAAGTAGCTGCAGGGGTCGAATGAGCCATGCCCTACGTGCCATTAAACCGCCCAGCCTCAATGGTAAATTGACACTTCTCATTTAGATCACATTATCATTTTACACTTTTTGGATTACTCGGTACGGGATACCATTCTAACCACCAGAGTCCATTTCATCGATCAATAACATTCCCCGAGCAAAATGTGAAGTTTGTGAGTGTAAATCTTGCTTTTGCGAGGCATGACTAGTTATTGACTTGGAAATGGTCGGATACGAAGCAAATTACAATTACTTCCCCAATCCTTCATGTATGTACATGTAGTGGGGTAGTATCGGTGTGAGTATGCGTTCAAGTGTCCGACTTGTCTGCCTATTATCAATTGTTATATATATGTTAGAGGACACACACCCACGGCAAAATTATATCGGTGTGCGAAATTCAATCCAAAAAATTCGGTCATAACGGTGTTCACAACGTAGCAGGGCATTTTGTGCATGATCTGAGTTTCAATACATAATTAGGAATAATTATGTGGTAAACTTTAAATTATTAAATAAGCTCGCTAGGAGGATGTCCGACAAAACACAAGCCCGGCCCCCCCTTATCTGATACCCTTCACATGAAACTTACAGTTCTAGAAAGTCAACTATATAGCATGACATAACGAATCAAATGACACCTTTTGATGCCAATCCTGCCAACTTTGTAGTAGGTTGATTTGGACGATGAGGTTAACCAACAGTGACAGATGCAGGATTTATATCTAGGAAGTACCCGAATAACGTGTTCTTTTATTTTCATAATAAAAATATATTTTTTGTTAGTATGTATTGCCACTTTCGAGGTCTGAAGAAGGGACGATATTGTGTACATATATGTAGCTCATGTTTAATTTTATGCACGCAACCTAAAAAATGATTAATAACATAAAATTATAAGAATTTTTACCCCACAGAAATTTTGAGAAATTTTTGTCACTCAATAGAGTTGCAGGGGTCTATCATATAGATTTTTTTTATTAACACGAAAATAAATAAATAAATATAACATGCGAAGATAGTTGGAGTTTTGCAGGGTCCCAAATCCCCCTTGCACTCCTTGGGACCGCCCCTGCTAACTAACCACTTGAAAAACATTTTATCACTGGCGGAATTTAAGGTTGTTTTACTAGGAGTTCCTTAATTTGCAATAGAATTATTAGTACATATTCCATTGTAGCTTGATTATAATAATCCTTTCCTTTTGGAATTTCCTTTCGGTTATCCCGATCCGTTACATGATTGATTGTACTCTTTAATCAATCGCAGTTAAAAAAGAATCTTCTATTTTCTTCATCGATTCCAAACTATGTAATAAAAAATGTTAAAAATTAGAAATGAATTAAGTAATTCATGTAACAAATGCTCTCTTTCCAAGAGTGGTAGATCTAAAAATTGAACACATGCGGGTGTCACTTTATAACCTTGAAAAAGCACTGTCGTCTCATTCCGTCAATTCTAGACAGATGACACTTAACGGTAACGTACTTATGGGTAAAGTCATGAGACTACCTCCAGCATCCCAGCATGGGCGGCCCAACATCGAGACGATTGAGGCAGGTGCCTAAGGTTTATATTTTTGGAGGCCTCAATTTTCTATGTAGCTTAGATGCCATAAAGAAAATTACTGTGTCGCAAAGGCTTACAAAATTAATTATACGATTGGAACTTGAATCTCATTATCCAAAGACCTATGCAGAATCTGAATTCGTAAATTGTTCAAAAGTCCAAATGTGTGTAAAAAAACAAGAAGGAAAATTTTACTGTCAGTCCATTGCGGATGAGATAAGACTACTTTTTGACCGGTAAGAGTGCATTTTTACCGGTAAAAGTGTTTGCACTCTTACCAATCATATAATAGTCTTACCGTCTGCCCAGTTGGCTGACAATTAATATTAGGTTTGTGGTTGGAGGTTCATTTTCAAGAAAACTTGTCTTACCATCCAAAATGCACAAGTTTTGACCATGCACATTGAAACCTCATATGACCGTTACCATGCAGAGGTAATCTAGAAATTATCGTACTCTGTCTACTTCTTTACTCATGATCAATTAAGTAGATGGCATACGTTAGGTTGCCGTTTGGTGTTTGTTTTTTGTTTGGGTTCAGATTTTTGGAGGTGTTCAGTTTTAGAGGTTCGGAGGCGTTAAGGTGTTTGTTTTGGAAGTGTTTCATTTGGTTGTTGTTCTTCTGGTTGCTTTCTAGGTCTTGGGCGGCTTTTGTTGTGTGCCCTTATTCTTTTAATAATTGTTTTTTCTCCAAAAATTAATAAATTCTTTTTTGCCGATCAAAAAAAAAAAAAGTAGTAGATGGCATACGAAAGCAATAACAAGAAAACTTGAGTTTTAAGAAAAGTGAAATTTTTTTGACTTTTTGGGCGTATCAACCGATACAGTATAGTACATATTTGTATCGGAGCCTCCAAATTCCAAGACGAACCGGCTAATACGGTATGTATCGGCCAATATTCAAAACTATGGTCCGATTACTTGGCTTTGACTAATAAATTCTTCTTTATTTTTTCTCATTCAACGTTTGAAGTTACTGGTAAGGGTTAGCTATTGTGATCACTTGATATATGTGGACCGGGCATGCAAGAATAAATATTTTCAAAGATTAGTTGGGAAAAAGCCTTAGACAACCTCAATCGAGAAAAAAAGGGAGGATTGCAGAAGTCAATGTTTACTACTTCAACGTTCGAGCAGCCCAAGGGATTGTGTGTTACTGTATACCCACAGATACAAACCAAAAACCAAAACAATAAATCAAGAAATAAGAAGCAGGCAGGCCATAAAGTCATTGAATGTTTTTTTCTGAAATACAGTAGTTGAGCTGGTCATATGGGCTTCTGCCTTGAATAGTAAGCATTATAATAGAATATGTTATAAGAAAGGAAAAGACTACAATACACACCCCTTATTTGCGTGTGTATGATACACGCCCCTGTAAAAGTTACGAATTTTTTGTAAAAGTCACGAATTTTTTTGTAAAAGTTACGAATTTTTTTGCCGGTGTGCCTTGGATCTTTTTAATCTTTGTATCCCTTTTCAAGCTTAGTGGAACGGTTTCAAAATAAGCATAATAGTCTCAGCAGGACTTGTGACCAAATCAAGAACAAAATATTAAAGCACAAGAAGTTTAACAAAACGCCAATTGTATGATCATGTTTGATATATAATTCAATTTGATATTCATATCCAGTCAAGCAAATAAAGCAATGATCTGACTTGGGGTTGAGAAAATAGTTTTTTTTTTTTGGCCCCATCCACGTAAGAAATAGATATGTTGGACGCCATGCAGTTTCCAAGGATGACCAAAACTAGAGGTTTTCTTTGTGGGGGAGGGGGCTTATGAGCTCTCTCTCTCTCTCTCTCTCTCTCTCTCTCTCTCTCTAAACATCTGGTTATAAATAAGAGCATCCACGCTTCTTGTCCCCAGTATCCGAAGTCCCAAATCCCAAGTTTTCTCTCTTGCTTAAAAACACAACACATTTTGTTATATTTCGTCCAGCTATGGCGGTTGCTACAAAATTCTTTGTGGTGGCCATTGTGGTGCTAATAGCCACCATTTTCAACTCTGTTTCTGCTGATCCAGATTTGCTTCAAGATGTCTGTGTTGCTGATTTCAATAATGGTTAGTGTTGATTTTGTCCAAAACCCATTTCCCATTTTACTTCAAACTCTCAAACAGTTCAACACTACTTTTTCCAACCAAACTTTCAAGTGTACGTTAGTAAATGTATATGTTTATGTGTTGTGAATTGTGTTTCGAATTCAAACTCGATCTTCTTAGAGCAATGTAATGGTGACCACATTTAGATACCCTATTTCGGGTATCATATGATTCGTCACCAATGTATTGATAGATTAATTCCACAAACTTCAATATTGTTGGGATGCTTTCTCGCGTTGTGATCCTTTTTGTCTCGGCCCCATTTAATCTTTGTAATCCGTTTCCATAGATTAACAAAATCTTATGTCTTTAAAAAAAAAAAAAAAATCCGATGTATTGATAGAATATGCCTTATTTGTCATATAGTGGAGCACATTTTAACAATACACTACTTTGTGTGTGACCCATACTGGCGTTCCACATAATTTAAGAGTCATGCATTTTAAACTTGATTTAAACTATAATTATTATTTCGACGACATCTACAATATGAACAGAACAGACAATTGAATCAAGTGTGCCGAACTGCACGTGGTGTACTTTTGCCAGAAACTATCGACAATCCATTTCCTTCTCCTTTTCTTTTTGTCGTTCTTCGCCTGTAAACATAGGTTTTTGTCGAAACCATGTAAATATATTTCATTCTCTTGTAATCACTCTGTTTTCAATTCTCATTTTCACACTCCACAGTCCACACTCACAATATCATACCTATTTCTTTGTATCTACAGCTGTGAAGATGAATGGTTTTGCCTGTTTGCCAAGCTTCACTGCATCAGATTTCTTCTTTGCTGGTCTAGCCAAGCCAGGGGCCACCAACAATGTGCAAGGCGTAAACGTGAGTGCAGCCAATGTCATGCAAATCCCTGGGCTCAATACCTTAGGTGTCTCCATGGCCCGCATTGATTTTGCCCCCGGCGGCCTTAACCCACCCCACACCCACCCACGCGCCACAGAGATCATTTTCGTGCTATACGGGCAATTGGATGTCGCATTCATTACCACAGCCAATGTTCTTGTTCCTATGACCGTCAAGCAGGGTGAGATATTTACTTTCCCCAAGGGTTTGGTTCACTTCCAAAAGAACAATGGGAAGGTTCCGGCCGCCGCTATTGCCGCGTTTGGCAGCCAGAATCCGGGTGTCCAGGCCATTGCCGCATCGTTGTTTGCTGCCACACCACCGGTGCCAGATAATGTGTTGGCCATGGCTTTCCAGATCGATGACAAGGAGGTTGATGAAATCAAAGCAAAGCTTGCACCAAAGTATGCCTAGATGGTGTTGTATAACGTTGTCTGTTTTTCTTGTTTTTTTTTTTTTTGTTGATTAAATAAGGATTCATGGTTTCGGGTAAGGAAATAGAGGGTCAGAAACTGAACAGCTATTGTTCAGAAACTGAATTGCAATTGTGTTTGAGTCCACATATCATTGTATTCAATTGCCTTCTTGTGTTTGTCGGGAAACAAGATGACTATTTCAAATAATACGTATCAATAAAGCATTGTATCCTTGATCTTTGGAGTATAATGTTGTTCGTTATTATGCCAGTTATTGGCATGATTCCTTATGTCTCAATGTCTGATTGGTCGGTATGTTGGGTTCATTTGTCTCACTGTCGAAACACGATACAAGCCCCATGAACAGATATTTGTTAATTTTTAAGGCGAATTTTTTTTATTATTAATCTTCGTAAACGGATTGCAAAGATTAAAGGGCATCCAAAGATATTTGTTCGTTTGGTGGATAGATTACAAACGTGTGTGGCTCTCTGGTAGAAGGCTAATTTTGATTCAAAGACTTACTCGGTAGAAGACTTCAAGATATGTTTGCATGGGATTAGAAAAATCAAGGCTGCTAAACTTCTGCTGAAAGATTGAAACAGGAGGGTTTTTGTAAAAAATCCGAAGTGGTGACTTCTCTGTTCAAGATTGCAAATATAAGGATGGTCTTTATGTTGTATTGCGGTTTTTCTCTTTATTTATTGGCTGGCATCTTGTCTCCCATTTCTGTTTCGGGTTTTGAGCGGCAAGTGATTGTTCATTCCATGGGTGCCAATATGGTTGGGATGTATGATTTTGGTTGTGATGTCTTTTTCTTTTTTCCCGTTAATCATTGTAATCATTTCCCTTTTGCGATGACTAATAAAATCTTTGATTATACATAAAAAAGAATTATTTATAATCGAAAAGTGCAAGAGTAAAACATCTGACTCAAATGTGAAAACCAGACATATAGGGTCACCAAAGCATGGCAGAGGCCAGAGGGGAAGTTGCAGTACTGTAGCAAATTCACTGCACCGTACGTGCAGCAAAATTTGAGCCGTCCAAATGGACAAATAGAAGAGTTTTATTTAAATCTGAACCGTCCGTCTAAAGCTCATTTAGATGGGTTTATTAAAATCTGAACCGTCGTAAGCAAATTCCTTCTTCTTCTTCTTCTATCTCTCTCTCTCTCTTCTTCATTTTCTCCCTCTTTTTTTTTTATGGGTTTATTGACAGCTATGGCGAGTTTGGGCGGCGCCAGCTAATTGGATCTCGGTGGTGTGTTCCTTAACCGTTTATGGGGTTCGTTAGTGGCGGATCTTGGCAGTATCTTCTGGGATCAAATCATGTGGGGGATCCACGATGGAGCGGCGCTCGGTGTTCCTTCTCTACAGGGTGTTGCCACGATGGAGATCTCTAGTTCATCTCCTCCTCCCCTTCCCCTTTCCCTCATGTCGTTCGATCTCAATTTTGGCTAGCCTCCGCCAGTTTCACTAACCGTTGGGGGAAACCGGTCAAGGCTTAATGACAATGGGGGGTTTTGGTTGTTGGTTGTCCTTGGGTTTCTCCCATTCGTACATTGTTTGGTTTCGTATCACCCGTCAGTATTCATTGTTGGGTGAGTCTAATTTTGGGCCTATCGGTAGTGGGAGGTGTGGCTTATGATGAGTGGCTGAGGTCATCTTTGGTGGCGGCTGGGATAGGTTGGCGGGCTGTTTGTGGGGCAGTTGCTGCTGGTTGACGGTCTAGGGTTTCTCCATTTAATGTTTGTGGACCTGAGATTAGACTTTTTGTGTGTTTGCATGTTTCTTTAGTTATGGTCTTGGAAATAATGGTTAGTTATTGACTTGGAAATGGTCTGATACTAAGCAAATTACAATTACTTCCCCAATCCTTCATGTATGTTCATGTAGTGGGGTAGTATCGGTGTGTGAGTATGCGTTCAAGTGTCCGACTTGTCTGCCTATTATCAATTGTTATATGTTAGAGGACACACACCCACGGCAAAATTATATCGGTGTGCGAAATTCAATCCAAAAAATTCGGTCATAACGGTGTTCACAACGCAGCAGGGCATTTTGTGCATGATCTGAGTTTCAATACATAATTATGTGGTAAACTTTAAATTATTAAATAAGCTCGCTAGGAGGATGTCCGAAAAAACACAAGCCCGCCCCCCCCTCCCCCCCCTATCTCTAGGAAGGACCCGAATAACGTGTTCTTTTATTTTCATATTAAAATTATATTTTTTATTAGTATATATTGCCACTTTCGAGGTCTGTAGAAGGGACGATATTGTGTACATGCATATGCGTAGCTCCAGTTTAATTTTATGCACGCAACCTAAAAAATGATTAATGACATAAAATTATAAGAATTTTTACCCCACATAGAAATTTTGAGAAATTTTTGTCACTCAATACACTTGCAGGGGCCTACCCTATAGATTTTTTTTTTATTAACATGAAAATAACTAAATAAGTATAACATGCGAAGATATTTGGAGTTTTGCAGGGTCCCAAGTCCCCCGTTTGCACTCCTTGGGACCGCCCCTGCTAACTAACCACTTGAAAAACATTTTATTACTCGCGGAATTTAAGGTTGTTTTACTAAGAGTTCCTTAATTTGTAATAGAATTATTAGTACATATTCCATTGTAGCTTGATTATAATAATCCTTTCCTTTTGGAATATCCTTTCGGTTATCCCGATCCGTTACATGATTGATTGTACTCTTTAATCAATCGCAGTTAAAAACGAATCTTCTATTTTTTTATTTTTTTTGGTAAGTAAAATTTTATATCACCAAAGAAACCAAAACTACACAACCACCGGGGCATACCCCTGAACAGAAACTATACAAAGAAAAAAACCGCCAACAAAACCGTAAGACCTAGTTAGTGACACTAAAGATTCTAGAATCTAATAACCAATCATCACAAATTTTCCTATTCTCAGAAGTGAACTTGACAGAAAACCAAGTGCTAAGCTTTGCTCTAACATCTGCAAAGATAGCAGAGGACACAGCTGCTTCATTCCTTGCTATTCCTTGAAAGATCCGAAAGTTTCTTTCTCCCCAAAGGAAATATATAGAAGCTGCCAAAGATAACTTGTACACCGCATTCCGCAACCCATTACCCTTCCTATGCTGCACTGCCCATGCCAATTCTTGCACCAAAGGCAAAGTACCTCTAGAGATACCATTCTTTGTCAACATACGCCGCCAAACTGTGTTGGAAAAAGGACATTCAAAGAAAAGATGAGAGTGAGATTCTATAGCATTGGAGCACAAGACACACTGAGGAGTCACAGACAAGCCCCACTCACCCAATCTGTCCTTTGTGGAGAGTCTACCCCAAATCGCAAGCCACTCGATAAAACTCCATCTCCGAACAGCTTGCCCAAACCAAACCAAAGAGTGCTGTAGACACCCCAATTTTTGATACCCGTGCATGAGTGATCGATCAGACTGATTTGGAACTTGTCCAGAAAAGCTAGAACTCAGCCTCATGCACCGCACGGCTCTTTCTTCAAAGCCGCACGGCTGACCTTTTTTTCGTGCACCGCACGGCTCATCCATGAGTACCGCGCGGCTCTCCCACGAAGACCGCACGGCTTATGTTCTTATCTCCTGAAAATTCCTGACAGCCCGTTCAGGAATATCATCATCGCATCACCGCCGAATATCATCATTTTATTCCCTCATTTTCGCCTATAAATTGAGGCTCCCTCCTCACTCAAAAAAAAAAAAAAAAAAAAAGAAAGAAATAGAGAGAACGAAGTTCTGAAAGTTTTTTTTCCGTTCGATTTTCCGGTCAAGTTTTCGTTCAAAACCAGAAATTTCCCGACGCCTCACACTGCTCATCTTCCCTTCAAATCCCTCTATATCATTCCTCCAGTCACGCTCAACCTTGGTTATACAAGTTCGAATCCGAAGACACCAACGCTTTCAATCTCCGTTCAGGTTCAGGAAAGGTATAATTTCGTTTTCAAAAGTCGGTTCTTAACCGTAGTGTTCTAAGAAGCCTTCCCACGTTGATAACGGTTCTCGTAATCGTTTATCGGCATGGTTAGGTACCATTTTTCATCATAAATCGGTTTTTCGGAACCGTACCGGGCGATTCTTCTAGATAAACGCACGGTACGATCCGTACCGAAAATGGTTTTCACTCCAAACACTTGTTCAAGAATTTAAGCAATCTATTCGGAGTAGATTTGAAGGAAGAAATCGGATTTTTGAATGGATTTTGGACCCACTGGTCCCAAAACAAAAATTTCGAAAACAGGCTAAACGTAAGCCGCGCGGTTTACGGTATAGGCCGCACGGTTCTCACCTAAGAGCCGCGCGGCTCTCATCTGGAAAATCCAAAACTCCCCTGTTTCTCCCCTGTTTATCCCCTGTTTTTTTTTTTTCATCCAAAACTTGTTTCTTCATTGTTCTTCGTTACCTTAGTTTTCTCATTTCTTTATAGCTTTTTTTTTTTTTTATTTTTAATTTTATTTCTGTTATGGTTTTATTATTTCATTTACGCATTTTATTCAAAGTTTCCCTAACAAAATATTTTCTATAAAAATCCCACAAATTATTTAGTAGAGACCGAGAATTTCTCGGGCGAGCGGGGTGCATTTTTCAATAAAACCTTCCCCGCGCGTAACCTGGCTTCCGAATCCAAAAGAATCTTTTCGCAGATCAAACCTTTTCCAAAGCGGCACAAGAGTCATCAATTATTCTTAAAACGGTTTCTCGGGTACCAAGCATTTTCTAAATCTAAACCCCGGGTGGCGACTCATTTTTTTTTTTTTAAATTTTTCACATCCGAACTTCAAAAGAGTCGGAGCACGCGTGGATCCCACCGTCCACAAAATGGCGACTCTGCTGGGGACTTTTTAATTAATTTTTATTTTGGTATTTTACACTTGTAAAACGACCCCCGAAAGCTTGACAAAAACGAACACGCCCCGCGTGATCGAGAAAGGAATGGTGCAATAACAGGGCTACGCCCGACCAATCCGGACTGGAGCTTTCCCGGTAGTTTGCTTGTGTAGAATTTTCAAAATAAAAATTAATTTATCTGTGAGCCAAACTTGAAAAATAATTGTGGGATTTTTGCAGAAAATATTTTGTTATCAAAACTTTTGCATTACACGCGCATCGATGTTGGATAAGCCCCGCCGTTGCGTCTTGGTTACCCTACCCGGCTTGCCGGTGTTAGGACATCCCAAGATTCTCGGCAACCCCGGACGATGATGAGTCAGCCTGCCGTTTGACCTTTGCCATGCAGTACACTTGGCACTGGGAGGCAAATATTGACTCTAGTCTAGGGAACCCTCTTTAACCAAAACCCAGCCTTTGCATATAGTAAACCGTAGTACCTTCCAATCTAGGACAGAGATCTACAGGGTAGGACTATCTGTTATATCCTGTTCACCTGCTATCTGTTACCTGTTTATCTGATCATCTATTAACTGTTCTCCGTATGTCTTGTTTATCTATTAACTGTTCACTCATGTTTGTATATATATCACTCATAAATATGATGTCTTCATTTCGCATCCATACACATGGTAGATTTGCCTTAGGACACTGCATCATGCACACATTCATAAGGATTGCCCCGACAATCATGCATTATGTTGGATAAACGAGAATTCCTCTCTTCAAAAAAAAAAAAAAAAAAAAAAAAAAAAAAAAATCAAAAATCAAAAACAAAAAAAAAAAAACGCTACAACTGGCTCCATTTCCCAAAATAAAATATGCATTTCCTTTATGGTAGAGAGTCATCATGTCTGGAGGACCATACAAGCGATTCAAGTCTACCCTCACCACCCATCAAGGGGCACCCGTGTGGATAATTGAGGAGGTTCAGCCCGAACAACCTCCATGCAAGCCAGAGGAGCCTCAGCCAGGAAAGCTCAACATAGAGGACCATATGGGAGAAGATCTCGATCAGAAGCTCAGTTTGTTGGCCGAAGCCAACTTACCAGGAGTGTCCCTCCAGTGGGACGACAATGAAGGATGGAAATTCTGCTTCCCAGAAGAGCCGGAACCAATGCCAGAAAAGATCACCTTGATGATGGAGCCGGATAACGAAGCGCTCACGGCTATGCCACCTGTGAAATACTTTGATGCCAACGGCCAGCCCGTCTACTACTTTGAAGATCCAGTCACGGGCCACAAGTACTGGGACGAATGCGAATGTGATATGTGTTTTGCAGATTGTCTTCTCAATAATGATGGCATGACCCCGCAGCAGCTCAAGGATCAATGCAAGGGGAAAGATCTCAAGGGAAAAGGGAAAGCTAATGAAGCAGGATCCTCTGCAGGATCAACATCTCCAAATCATCCCTCCTCTTAAGAACAAGCTTTCAGAAATAGAAGCAATCGCACAATGATCAAATCAAGCCAACAAGGGTTTCTTTTGAAGAATCAAGTCAATCTATGATTCTTGTCTATTATTAAGTCTGTTATCGAGTCTGTTGCTGTTCAATTATCGAGTCTGTTGATGCTTAATTATCGAGTCTGTCGCCAGATGTGAATACCCACTGACCAGATCCAGCCAGCAGGGCTTCTTTTGAAGAATCAAGCCAGCTTGTGATTCTTAGCACCTTTTGATTATCGAGTCTATTGTCAAGATAGTCGTCATGTTAGTTTGTAAACATTTCATGCTTTTAATAATAAAAAAATCTTTTGAGAAAAAGAGCCAAATTTGTAGTCCTGAACTACGTCACGGCCTGATTCCTCTCCATGGGGATACGTAGGCAACCTTCGGTCCGGCCGTTGTTTTCATAAATTATAGGAATTTGAACTTATCCTGCATAATCAAGCAAGAAATTGGGGCAGTCCTTTCATGCATCATGCATCATCTCCCGGTACATACACTCTTTTCCATCTTGCACATACACTGCACACTGCATCCCTGAATTCTGTTTGTGCATATCACCAGTACTATACCATTGGCAAAAAGAAGAAAAACCTCATACCGGCCTGGACTCGAATCCCCGAAAAGCGATTAATTCGAACTGAGTCAAGAACAGAACAGTCAACTGGGAGCTCAGCTATGTCGACAGAAGAAACAGATGAAATTCAGCTTCTCAAGGATGCTCTGGAGGAACAGAAAACCAATAGCACCAAGCAGATGGCCCAGATGATGCTCATGATCCGCCCAACGACTGCTCAACTCTCTCCACCAGCAGGAGGATCTAGCAGCCAAAACATGGAGTCTGTATTAACCAAGTTAGCCAAGCTTGAGGAGTCTGTTCAGAAACAGGAGAAAATAGCAGCTACAGGAATCGATATGGAAAAGTTGTGCCTTTTCCCCGATGCAAAGCTCCCCGACAAGTTTAAGCCAATGGACTGGGATAAGTTTGATGGCAGTGGTGACCCGAAAGCTCATCTGCAAACATATGTGGGTACTCTATCCATGTATGACGTGGGGAAGGATGCAATGGGCCAGATGTTCCAGCAAACTCTGACTGGGCCTGCACTCCGCTGGTTTCTAAATTTGGATATCTCCAAGAAGAGGACATGGGAAGATATTGGAGCAGCATTTGTCGCCCAATACAATTACAACATCCAACTGGAAATGACTATCCGAGAATTGGAATCAACCAAGATAGGAAAGAATGAGTCCTTCGCTGACTTTGTTAAGAGATGGAGGGGGAAGGCCTCTCAGATGATGGAACGACCTTCAGAAAAGGAACAGATGAGGATCATCACAAGAAATCTAGAGCCAGATTTCGCCAAGCACTTGGTAGTCTTTCAGACCACTGCTGACTTTAAGACTTTCTATGAAGCCGGTCTGGCAGTCGAAGATGCCCTCCGAAGCGGTATATTTGAGAAAGGTGAATCTGTCCCTAAACCAAGACGAGTTTACTCTGGCAACAGCAACACCTTGTTCGGACCCAGCAGCTACAATCAAAATCAAGCCAGCTCCTCCAATCCCAGGCCAGTCAAAACCGAACCTGTTAACCAAATCGTTACCCAGCCACGATTCCAACAAACAGCTCCTCCACCAAGAAGAGAATTCCACCCACTCCCATTCCCCCTTGTCACAGTGTACAAGAAATTACTAGACAAGAACCTCATCCAACCACTCGAACCTCGAGAGCCACCCAAAGAGCTTCCTCCTAATCACAACCAAAACACCTACTGTGCATACCACCAAATGCCCGGCCATCATACCAATAACTGCATCCGTCTCAAACATAAGGTCCAAGATCTTGTAGATAATGGAACCCTTCCTCTCCCCGATCAAAAACCCAATACCATTTCCAATCCTCTACCAAACCACAAGCAAAACACCCAAGCCGGCCAAATATCCTTCATCTCCACTACAAAAGACCTTACCTCCACTAAATTTGACCCAAGCCTATATATCATCACAACCACCAAACCAAAACCCGCTGTCTCCCTGCCAGAAGACCTTGGGATTCATTTCCTTTCACACACCAGTACAATGCAAAGTCCAAGATGGAGTGACATTGTAGAGGAAGAAGAATGGTCCATGAGCGATCAAGATTGGGAGGAATCTCGACAGGCATTGCTTGATTCTTTGCTAATCTCTGGAGACCCCAGCCAATTCATCACCCCTGAATTCCTAGAGAAGCCCATTGTTCACATGCCAGAAAATTCTCATCTAATTGGTGTTACTGAGCAAAACAAAGAAGAAAGGAATACAAATCCTCTGGGAGAAATGCTGAGGCCAAACAGACATCCAGCAGACAGTATCTCACCACTCGCACGCTTCAAGGAAGGAGACCATTCCATCATAGAAACCACCTTCGGAAACCAAGATTGGTTCCCACAAGCATATATCAGTGACGGGTCTTTGCCTCAGCCATTGGCGCCAGTCCCACTATTATCCAATGTGTCGGTACTGGTCAACGACCCTACGGCCACCATCTGGGATGAAGAAGCAATTGTCGACATCCGAGTAAGCAACGATGAAGTATGGACCGTCAACAAGGCCATGCTGGACCCCTCCTTTTGGCAAGACTCTGAAGGAAACAGCCTCGAGACAAAAATGGAAGCAGTAGAAATTGGGGAGCAAAGGACCAGAAACGATCTGATGAATTTCTGGGCTGAGGATCAAGAAACAATGCAGAAAAGGGAAGCTATCAGGGCTGGTAAACGAAAGGTTAATGAAGAATACACAAATTTCTGGGGTGAAAATCAGGACTTATGGGAAGAAACAATCAACAGAATAACCAGAAGTGGTCGAATCTACCAGCCAGCCCATCTTCAAAATAGGAGTCCCTCCGACCATGTTGCAACAGAAGATTTCGCTTGGGATGATCCTATCCTCGAAGACGCAGTCACCGGCCATCCAGAAGGTATCATCCAACAAAATCCAGCTGTTAGGCCACTCCCAAAGAATTCTCCGGTAACAAGTGATCCAATTCAGAAACAGCTCGAGAGAACGCCCGCCTCAGTGTCTATTTGGGGATTACTTTCTTCATCTCGAGAGCACCGTCAGAAGTTAATCAAAGTTCTGTCAAACATGGAAGTGCCACCAGATACTCCTCCCGAAACGATGGTAGCATTGCTTACGCCAACTCACGCGAAGCATGTTGTAGTCTTCACTGAAAAGGATTTGCCACCAGAAGGAGCCGGTCACAACAAGCCATTGCACATTACTCTGAAATGCATGGAAAAATGGGTCCCGGTTGTGTTATTGGATAATGGGTCTGCCTTGAACGTCTGTCCTCTGCGTACAGCTTATTGTTTGGGTTTTAAGAACAAGGATTTTCAGCCGTCAAATCTTGGAGTACGTGCTTACGACAATACTCGCCGAGACGTGGTTGGTACCATTCAAATGGAAATAATGATCGAAGATTTCAAGACTTGTGTTGAGTTTCATGTGCTTGACATACCCTCATCATTCAACCTGTTGCTAGGCAGGCCTTGGCTCCACCGATCAGACATCATGGCTGTGCCTTCCTCCCTGCACCAGAAAGTTCAGCTAGGACTAGCCACAGGAACTTTAACCATTTATGGGGATTCTGGAATACGCCCGCACATCCCTGACAATGCTCCCTTACTTGAGATTGCTCACGGAGAGGAAGACATCTCTCTAGGAGGTTTTTCCTTCGATACTTCTGACGGGGTATTCACTATCAAGATGGACGAGGATTTTTCAATAAGATCAACGGCCCTGGACATGATGCTGAAAATGGAATATTTGCCCGGTCTAGGGCTTGGTCGCAACAATCAAGGGATAGCAGAATTCCCCAAGTTTCTGACAAACAACCGCCGTTTTGGTCTCGGTTACAAACCTGATCATGGTGAGAAAGCAAAAGCCAATGCCAAAAAGGGACCCATCCATTTCATGAAAGCTCCAGAAACTATCTATAAAGGGGACCCGGAACCATTCTGGGACATGGACACGAAAACCAAGCTGCCTGGATTTGAGATCTTTGCCAACGACACTTGGGACAGTGATGATGAAACAGAAAAATGGGAGGAGCCGGCCGGGATGCTCCAAGTTGACTGGATCAAGGTTCTTGACTCAAGGGATCTTTTATCGCTGTTTGGGGAAGAAAGTCCACCAGGTATAGGAGAGGACAAGCCTGCTGCGACGTTTGTCGATTCAAAGCCTGCTGAGGATGTGGAGCTAATGATACTGGGTCAAAAAGCTCTGGAGGATGTCACTGCACTCATCATTGATGCCTATGGAACTTATAAAAATTGCACATTTGTACCTAAGGTCATTTACACTGGCATTAATTCTGAGTTTGAGTCTGAGTCCAGCACTGAGTCTGAGTCCAGCATTGAGTCGGAACATGAGTCTGTCATCATTCCGCGTCAGCACTTTTCTTTTGAGTTTGAGTCCACACTCATGTATCATGCCCCTGGGGCCCCCTTCTTTGCAATAAATGAAATCGACTTTGCTTACCTTGCCGTATCTGAAATGAATTGTGTTGACCCTGACGATGAAGGGATTGAGTTTGAGGAAGAGATTCCAAAAGAACTCCGATCCCTAATCGAAAGGGAAAACGAAAGGCATGCTCAGCCTATAAAAGAAGAAATAATTTTGATAAACTTGAAAAATGAGAGTAATCCGCGTATGGTTCAAATCGGCTCCGGATTATCACCAGAGGAATTCAAGGCCCACTCGGATCTCCTGAAAGAATTCGAGGATGTTTTCGCATGGTCACACGCAGATATGCCTGGTATCGATCCGGAGATAGTGGAGCATCGAATCCCATTGTACCCTGACGCAAAGCCTGTCAAACAGAAGCTAAGAAAGATGAGGCCAGATTGGGTGTTGGAAATCAAGAAAGAGATTCAGCGGCAGATAGACGCAGGTTTTCTCATGGTAACAGAGTACCCCCAGTGGGTTGCGAATATTGTTCCCGTCCCTAAAAAGAATGGGAAGATAAGGGTCTGTGTGGATTTCAGAGACTTAAACAAGGCCAGTCCAAAAGATGACTTCCCTTTGCCACACATCGACGTTTTGGTGGATAACACTGCAGGGCATGCACTATTGTCTTTCATGGATGGGTTTTCAGGCTACAATCAGATTCTCATGGCTCCAGGAGATCGCGAGAAAACCACCTTCACCACGGAATGGGGCACCTATTGTTACAGGGTCATGCCGTTTGGTTTGAAAAATGCAGGATCTACTTATCAAAGAGCAGCCACAACCTTGTTACACGACATGATTCACAAGGAAGTCGAGGTATACGTGGATGACATGATCGTCAAAGCCAAGGAAAGGGAAGAGCATCTACCTAACCTCCGGAAGTTTTTCGAAAGGATCCGCAAATACAGACTACGTCTCAATCCCGAGAAATGTACATTCGGGGTTACCGCTGGGAAAATGCTTGGGTTCATGATCACAACACGAGGAATCGAAGTAGACCCATCAAAGATTAAAGCCATTCTGGAAATGAACCCACCTCGAACAGAGAAGGAAATACGAAGCTTCCTGGGGAAAATTCAGTTTATCAGCAGATTCATCGCCAAGTTAACCTCAACTTGTGAGCCGATGTTTCGCCTGTTAAGGAAGGGTGTACCATTCAAATGGGATGATAAGTGCCAGAAAGCTTTCGATGCCATCAAGAGATACCTCCAGAACCCTCCAGTATTAATGCCACCCGTCCAGGGGCAACCTCTCATTCTATATTTGTCCGTCACTTCGTCAGCCATGGGATGCATGTTGGCACAAGAAGGAGAAGGGGGGAGCGAGAAAGCCGTATACTACATCAGCAAGAAGATGATGGGATGCGAAGAGCGCTACACTTCACTAGAAAAAGTTTGTTGGGCACTGGTTTGGGCTTCCAAAAAGCTTAGACACTACATGCTAGCTTATTCCGTAAAGTTAATCTCCCGGATGGATCCTCTTAAATACTTGTTCGAGAAACCAGCACTCACTGGCAAACTGGCACGATGGTTACTCATGTTGGCTGAATTCGACATTAAATATGTCACCCGGAAGTCTGTAAAAGGGAGAGCCGTGGCGGAATTTCTAGCAAACCGTCCCGTCGAAGGTCCTGAGGATGTAGAGTTCGAATTCCCAGACGAAAATGTAATGACGGTGGACAACGATGTCTGGATGTTGTATTTTGATGGCGCCGCTAATCAAAAGGGGTTCGGGATCGGAGTACTGCTGATCTCACAGGAAGGGTCGCATATTCCCCTTGCATTCAAGCTAAACTTCGAAGTCACTAACAATCAGGCGGAATACGAGGCATGCATCGTCGGGATGGAAGCTGCCTTAGAAATTGGGGTCAAGAGACTGGAGGTAGTCGGCGATTCTAATTTGGTTGTGTCCCAAGCCAACGGGGATTGGAGAGTGAAAGAAGACAAACTCAAGCCTTATCATAAAGACCTCGAAGATCTGATTCCGCGATTTCAAAAGGTCACTTTCACTCATGTACCAAGGTTGAAGAATCGATTTGCAGATGCTCTAGCTACTCTAGCCTCGATGGTGGAGATACCAGATGGAGTTAAGCTAAGGCCAATTACAATTGAGCAAAGGGACAAGCCTGTCTTTGAGTATGTCATGGCGGTAGATGAACCAAATGACGGTCTGCCATGGTATCATGACATTTGGAACTTTATCGAGAAAGGAGAATATCCGGCAGAAACAGATAAAAAGGATCAAATCGCTCTTCGGAGGCTGGCCTCTCAGTACATTATCTGTGGAGGGAAGTTGTATAGGCGATCACATTGTGGAGTGCATAAATTATGTGTCCATGGTACGGAAGCCACCATGATCATGGAAGAAATTCATGAAGGAGTCTGCGGTCCTCACATGAATGGGATAATGCTCGCGAAGAAGATTCTCCGTCAAGGATATTACTGGTCAACCATGGAAACTGAATGCGTTCGGTATGTGAGACAGTGTCACAAGTGCCAGATTCACGCCAATCTCATGCATGTACCACCGTCAGAGTTGCACTCCATGACTTCACCTTGGCCTTTCTCTACCTGGGGCATTGATGTCATTGGCAGAATTACACCGGCCGCGTCTAACGGGAATAAATTTATCTTGGTTGCTATCGATTACTTTACTAAATGGGTCGCCGCTTCATATACAACTTTGACAGCAGTTCAAGTCTCCCACTTCATCAAGCAGAACATCATCTATCGTTATGGCGTCCCTCAGGCTTTTGTGTCAGACAACGGGGTTCATTTCAAGGGTAGAGCCGCAGAAATTCTCGAAGATTTCGGAATCCAGGTTCATAAATCAACTGTTTATCGGCCACAAACCAATGGAGCTGTGGAAGCGGCAAACAAAACTCTCAAGACAATACTGGAGAAAACTACTCAGTCTACGAGAGATTGGCACGAGCAACTGCCATTAGCATTGTGGGGATACAGAACGTCAATCCGCACTCCGACGGGGGCTACACCATACTCCCTGGTTTATGGCATGGAGGCCGTCCTTCCAATTGAGCTTGAAATACCTTCCCTGAGAGTCATAGTTGAATCAGAGATCAGCGAAGCAGAATGGCAAAGCTCGAGATTCGAGGAGCTTATGTTATTTGACGAAAGACGGCTCAAAGCTCTGTATCATGTTCAGGGTTATCAACGCAGAATTGCACGGGCATTCAACAAGAAGGTCAAGTCCAGGAACTTACAAGAAGGGGACATGGTTTTAAAAGAGATCCGAGCTCCAGTTTTCGATCCTCGAGGGAAATTCCGGCCAAAGTGGGCAGGGCCATACATCATCAAGAAGATCTTGTCCGGAGGTGCAACTCAGCTCATCGATCTTGACGGTAACGAATTCTCCACTTTGGTCAACATGGACCAACTCAAGAGATATTACCCATGAGAGAAGCTCGCTGGACTGAAAACCGCAAGGGCGGGTAGTGTCAGGCAAAATTTAGAGCAAGCCTGCTAGATCGAAAACCCACATTGGGCGGTCTAGGCAAAAGTAAGGGCAAAAATATTCAAAAGAGCTCGCTAGACCGAAAACCCGGAAGGGCGGTACTAGGCAAAATTAAGAGCGTTAAAAGGAGAGTGTTAATACACGAGCGAACCCTAGCCAAAATTTGTTCTCTTGAACTACGTCATGACCTGATTCCTTTTTCAAGGATACGTAGGCATCCTCACCTTGAGGACCGGTCACAACTTTTCAAAAATCTCTTGAGCTGATCCAAAGCTATTGCTTGAGCGCGCAGCCAATACAAATCAAAGCGGAAAAACTCTCATAATTCAGTTTATTAACTTTCTTTTTCAATTACAAGGCTGAGCATGAAATTTTCAACAAAACAACACAAACATTGACCCCTGCGGGTCCACAATTTATTTCAGGTATATTAAGGTTGAGTCAAAGTCAGTCTTGGTGTCCATTTTCTCTGTCTTCAATGTCTTTCAACAGCCACTTTATATATCGCCTCGTGAGCAGAACGGTGGGATAGTCATCTCTTGGAATAGTCACTCGCTCCCTCCAAGTGCTTTGGTAAGCTCGAACAGTTGCATGATTGAAGTTTGGCATGACGAAGTTTTCAGGGATATCCGACGGAACCACCTGGCGTACACCAAGTTGGCGGAGAATGCGGTAGGGAATGTAAAAAGTCCAACCAGTCATACCAACCAGAACCATTCGCCGGCGTCCCATATTGCTCAAAGCCATGGTCGGACGGTCAAGCCAGGACAAACGCCAAGAAATCATCTCCTCAGTAAGCCGGGAAAACACCTGAACCCAACCTTGAGCGTTCCCGTGAAACTCCCGAAAGTCCCTTTGAACGAAACCCTGTGTTTCGTGAATACTATTTCTTGGCACTGTTTCCAACAGATTCGCCTTGTCACAAATCCAAGTCTGCAAAAGAGAGAAAACAAGTCAGCAACTGTAGGAAGCCTAAACCTGAGCGTTGAGGTAAAATGAGAACGAGAGATAAACCAGAAAAAGGAGAGCTGAGTGAGAAGCCTACCTGTAGGAGCAAAGCACTTCCTTCGAAAACATTCGTCTGACCGGCATGAATTCTGTCTAATCCAATCAAAGTCTCAGCAAGAACCATGGGAGCCACGTCCTTGCGTTCTTCAATTTGCATGGCCACCCCAACAAGTACAGAGTTGGCTTGACCGTCCGTTCGAACAAACAAGAATGCCGCAAGAATGCTAAGGCACAGTGCAAAGCCCTCCGGACGAAACTGGCTGATGAGACGTGGGATGTTCAACACACCTCCATTCATCATGGACCTTGCAGCATTATTACTCAAGCCGAGTTTTTGAGACAAAATTTCAGCATAACCTATCCCGTAGACAGGAACCACGGGAATATCCAAATCAAAACCGCCGAGGTATGCATGAAATTCTTCCACCGTCGGGCATAATTCATGAAGGCCGAAGCGAAATACATGCACCTCAGGATCCCAGAATCGAACAGCTGCATGCAACAATTCCGGACGAATCATTACATCCCGAACATAACGCAGCGAATGAAGCCTGTGATCCCGGAAGTTTAACCAGCCCACGCCATCAAGCGCGTCGAGCCATGGTCGAATTAAGGCTGAAATACTAATGGTCATGAGAGGAATATGAGAACAAGGAAGTATTTGATATTGGTGCTAGGAAAAGAGTTTGAAATGGTGTGTGCAGGGAGTACGCAACAAGGGCCAACACTTTGTAAAAAGAATGGATCGCTTCGGGATGCGTGCCACCATTTGGATAACGCAAGGATTGCATGGAAATCCACGAAATAGGCCTTCCCTAGGTCTATCAAGACTGTGGTACGCTCAGGTGCCAGCAAAAATCCAAGCGGAAGTCCAGAAGTCAGATAACAGGGCCCTAAGTTGTGCCAGCTGCATGTATAAACCGCGCGGTTCATTCACATAAGCCGTGCGGCTTATACTTAAGAGCCGCACGGCTCCTCCCTTGGCGTTCTCAAGAACAAATCCCATATTAGCACTCTCTGGACCATTTCAAGCATATTTTGGCACTTTTCTTGCTCATTTAAGTCATAATGGATGTTTTAAGATCTTTGGTCGAATTTGGGTAGCCGGGGTACATGAAATCTCAGATACGGCAAAACCGGCAAAATCGGCAAGCAGGGCACCTGTCAATTCTATTTCCGGAGCACCAATAATTCCCGCAAGTCACGATACATGTTTGCCACGCTAAAGCAAGATCATTTGGAAGATTGGATATAAAGTTTGAAATTCAGACTTTTTGAAATCATGAAAATGGCAAAAACGAGGTGTCGGCAAGTCAAAGTTGGTTCGGGCGATATTTCCTTTGTTTCATCGGTTCAAACCAGTTACATTCATCATGCAAAATGCAAAGTTCAAGTGTGTCAGGCCCTGTGTCGCTTAGTTTTTTATTCTGCATACAAAATTCAGGTCTGTCAAGTCAGTTTGTATTTCATTCCACAGTTATACGTTCTCATATCCCCCAGAGGCGTTTGTCATGTTTTGTCAGTTTCAGTCATCCTCAAAACAGTTGTGCATCAAAATTGGACTTTAAACTCAGAAAATGACAGTGTAAAAGACAACATGTACAAAAGTAACATATGCATCGTGAAAAGTAAAAGTACATCCATCCCGGGCAAACAGGCCCAAAATCTAAAGCTAGTTTGGCGCATAGGCCGCCTCCACGAACAAAAGAAAAAGGGCAAACAGGAGCCCGAACCAAAACCGAGCACGCAGGCTCGTCCTAAAATAAAAGCTATCTCCTAAACTGGAAGGTACTGCTACTCGTCAGAAGGACTAGAGTGGTTGCTCTCGGTCGGGTCCTCATCATGGTCACTACTGCCCTCCGAGCCTCTCACTCGCAAACGCCACCTCTCGGATCCCTCCATCGGAGAGCGGCTACTCCGCAAAACCCTATCAGAAGCTGGGGGTGAAAGCTGGATGTGCACTGGACCACCACCGGCGTTCTTCATCAGAGGTCTGGTACGGCGTGGTGGAGAAAGGAGCACATCCTACGCAATGAGGAATTTATCAAACAGTTCAAATATTCAAAATCTCAAAAGCCACAGCGCAAAAGCAATACCTGGTCTGCCTCACTGCCTCCTGAACCACCCCGCCTCGGCCTCCGGCGACGCCCGGACTGGTCTGTCTCACTGCCTACAGAACGGTCACGTCGCGGCCTACGGCGACTCTCAGACCTGCCGCCAGCACCGCGACTACTGCTGCCCCCACGGCTACCAACTCCAGCTCCGCCACCTCTGTGCTCACCTCCACGCCCACCTCGACGGGCACCGCCACCTCTACGACCACCTCCAGCTCCGTCATCTCCGCCGTCATCATCATCATCACCTGCCTGCGGCACAATGCCAGGCTCTGCTCTGGGTCGCACCTCCGGTATATTGCCTATCATAAGGCGACGAACCAAGGCCTCCAAGTCACGTACCAACTCGACCTGGGACGTGACCCACTCAAAAGGAAACTGCAAAAAAGAGAAATAAAAGCGTTAGCAGGTAACAAAGCAAGAAATTCAAATTTCAAATGAAAACTGACTATTGCTATTTTTGCTATTTCAGGTTACCTCTCTCGCTGCTAAAACCACCGGATCAGTCACCCGGGGGACATCTATCACTCCCATAATTCCACCAGCCGTCATCACCTCTATCTCTCTCCTCGCCACAGGTAAAGCGGCGTCTGCTACCGGAACAGGTCCAGCCAACCGAGCCTCCATGCGCAAGTCATGGGCAAGTGTGGTCGTCACGTAGTGGTCGTAAGCCACAGAGGGGTGAAAGGTCCAGGACGTATCCAGCACGGTGAACGTCTCTATCTCAGCCAAAGTATACTCGTGCGTACGCAGAATACGCGACGGAAGTGAAGCAGGTACTCTAAAGTGGCCTAACCCCCAGGACTGACGCGCCACTCTGTCTCCCAAATACCACTGCCAGCCAAACGGGGACTCCAACAGTATGCGCCCCCGTGTCACTACCCGGCTCCTGGCCAAATAGGGACGCTCCAGCCTGTCCCACACACTCCAGCGCACCTGCAAATCACTTTGGGTTATTTCTGGAAAACAACAGAAAGGAGTTCGAAATCAAATTTCAGAAAGTTTGTGATGTCATACCGTCTCACCCATAGACCGGTCAAAGAAGAGGCGACAGAACCTCAAATCCCTGTTCTCTGCCTGCCTTCCCCGGGACGCCTTTCCCCACCTCATCGCGCGTGGAAGAACAAGGGCATCGTGGTAAATGTTCTCTGGACCCGGTACTCCAAACACCTCGTAAGCCCATATCTGCATTTTCAGAGAAACTCATCAGTACCAGAAGCAGAAGCAATCAATCGCAGTGCAAAGTATATAAGACAAGGATAGACGAAGTTTTACCTCCAGTATCCTCCAGTAGCCAGCAATGGTGGTCGCCGCACCGCGAACCACCGAACCAAGGAAACAGTAAAGTGAGCATAAGGCGGAGCCACCCCAGTCAAACCTCCCAGCTGTCTCCAGCTCTCCCAAAGCAGGTAACCAACCTAAGTGAACCATGTGTCGGCGGTTCGGAAACAAAGACTGTCCGAACATATACAACAAGTAGGCTCTGGCCATCTGACGTGCCTCCAGATCAGTCTCAGGCACGTGGTTCCACAAGGCTGGCAAGTGATCGCACCTCACCATCGGCTCGTCTCCCATCTCTCTCCCCAAGTAGTGCCGAATCGCTGCTCTGTCCAAGTACAAACCTGAGTCGAAAGGGATCAGATCTCCTCCAACTCTCAAACCCGTGGTCGCTGCAAAGTCCAGTGGAGTGATCGTCATCTCCCCAAACCTGAAGTGAAAAGTGTTGGTGGTGTCCCACCAACGCTCCACCAGAGCTCTCACTAGCTGCCTGTTTCCCCGAGTCTCCGTCAAGGTCCGGATAAACGGAGTAAAGCCCGAGGTATCCACAAACCACCTCACTCTCATCGGCAACAAACCGTACTGCTCCAAGCAATCTGAAGAACCACCGTATGCGAGTAATCCCCTGTTCACCTGTTTCAAGCACAAGCTCACTCAATCAGTGCAAATAAAGCAGGAATCGCAATAAGCGAGAACAAAATCAAAGAAACAAGTTCAAAATTCAAGTTCAAATTCAAATTCAAGTTCAAGTTCAAGTTCAAGTTCAAATACGTACTGAGTCCCGTTCGACATGTGTGTGTCATCAATCCCAAAGAACTCGGTCCTCGGGTAAAACGGTAATCTGCGGCTCAGACGTCTCACACCCCGGTGTGATAAAGTGAAGCCGAAGCACGTAAGTCTCGGGGAGTGAAAGGTGGTCTCTCTCTCGAGCCCGTCGAACCTCCTCAACAACGGTCACATGGACCGCCTCCTCTCGCTCTCTCTCTCTCTCGCGTCTGGACAATCGCCGGTGGGGTCTGACCAACCAAAACACTCTCCAACTCCGGAAAGTCCTGCACGCTCCTAGCTAAGGACTCGTCGGTAGCAGCCTCTAAAGTATCTCCTAAAGTAGCTCCTGGAGCTCGTGAAGAACCAACCCGTGAGGGAAACAAAAACCGGTCGAAGACTCCCGGTGTCGGCACTCTCCTCTCAGAACCCTACCGGAACCAAGAACTCGGGTCGGGCCCACAAAACACGTGCAAACAGAACAACCGGGGCCGTCCCCTCAGCCTGTACTACTCTAGCAGCCCCTACTCTCTCCCCCCCCCAGCACGTGCCTCCTCGGCACGAGCACTCTCTCTCTGCAACTCACCACTATCTCTCCCCTCGCCGTCACTATCGCCTGTCGCACCTAAATCCTCCATCTCCACATCCCCGGGCTCAACAATAGTCTCTGGAACACTGGTCGGGAGCAAATCCCCGCCAACTGGTGTGTCACTACCTAGCACCGCGCTCATAACCTCCTGAGGGACCTCAACCTCCCCGACTATAGCACCCTCAACAACCCTCTGATCGACCAAGCAATCCACACCACCAACAGTCATCTCAATTTCAGATATAGAGACATTCAAATCTAAGTTCATGGGTATCGAAGTACTTTGAGTAAGCAGGGTACTTACCTGATCACCACCAATGTCGGGAACACCACTGCCCTCCTCATGGGTCCGAACCGGGGCATCCCCCGATGACCATACTGCCGAAATACCACCGGCGACAGCCGTGCGGCACTCGCGCCGCCAGCCGCGCGGCCTTCCTCTTCACAAGCTCCCTCGGCCCGCACGGGCCCCGTCACCACCGGCTGGTGCTGGATTTTGCTCGACATCAATCGGGATAGTAGCGGTTGAGTCATCCTCGCTCGGAAGGACCGTGACCGGATCACCCACGGTCAGATCCGCCACCCTCTGGCTTTCCTCCGCCGCCGCCGGCGATGTATGGTCACTCAAAGAAAGAGCACTCGCTGGAGGTTCACCAAGATCAACCTCTGGCTCGCCGGAATCAACCCTTATTTCACCGGAATTCGCCATAACCGAAAGCTTCAAGGTTTGATATTTGGGTTTTGAGATTTTCGGAAGGAAATCAACAAGGGAAGTGAAGGAATAACCGAATCGCCTCTCTATAGGGGTAACGGACTAAAATTTCAAAATAAGAAGAGTAATAATCGGGGTATGTGGCGGTTATAAAAATCGATTTTCAGAAACACAGGAACCGCGCGGCTCGTCTCCTGCACCGCACGGCTTTCACCGATAAACCGCGCGGTCCACCCTCTCCCTTTCCAAAATCACACTTACGCCCCCTATTTTATTATGTACTGTCAAAAGTGGCCCCAAAAATCATTTTGCTTTAAAAAAGATCTCGAACACAACTTTTTTTCAAATCTCCCGCGTTTAAAAGTCCTCAATGGCACCGATTTTCCAAAAACATTTTAAGTTTCAAAAAGAAATTTTTCCAAAAATCATTTTGCTTTAAAAATCCGTCAGGTATTATTCTGATTTTCCAAAAATCATTTTCATTTTAAAAGTCCGTTAGGCACCAGTTTGATTTTTCCAAAAATCATTTTGCTTTAAAAATCCGTCAGGTACTATTCAGATTTTCTAAAAATCATTTTGCTTTAAAAATCCGTCAGGTACTATTCAGATTTTCTAAAAATCATTTTGCTTTAAAAATCCGTCAGGTATTATTCTGATTTTCTAAAAATATTATTCTAAAAATCAAGTAGGTACCATTGATTTTCCAAAATCATTTTGCTTTAAAAATCCGTCGTATTATTCGATTTTCCAAAAATCATTTTGCTTTAAAAATCAAATGTCTATTATTCGTATTATTCGATTTTCCAAAAAATCATTTCATTTTAAAAGTCCGTTAGGCACCATTCGATTTTCTAAAAATCATTTTGCTTTAAAAATCATTTTGCTTTAAAAATCAGTACTATTCGATTTTCTAAAAATCATTTTGCTTTAAAAATCAAATCGGTACTATTTTGATTTTCTAAAATCATTTTCATTTAAAAATCAATCGTATTATTTTGATTTTCCAAAATCATTTTGCTTTAAAAATCCCAAAATCATACTATTCGATTTTCTAAAAATCATTTTGCTTTAAAAATCAAATCCGTATTATTCTTTTTTCCAAAAGTCCATCACGGCATTGTTTATTACTTTCGGAGATCATTTGATGCTTTCAAAAAAGCGATCCAAGTTTTTCCAAAATCCTCTCGTGGTATTTGTTAAATTTTTGATTGCCCCGAACTTTGATGATCAAAAAGTCCATCCCCCTACAAACATTTTTGTTTGCCCCGTACGAGGAAGCTCTCTCGACCATGTTTTCAAAATCATCTTCTTCTTTAGGCGTTCAAAATTGGGACGTCTATATCTTTGACGTGACTTGCATCTCAGAATGATGACCAAGTCTCGCCAAAGAGGGGCAACTGTAGACACCCCAATTTTTGATACCCGTGCATGAGTGATCGATCAGACTGATTTGGAACTTGTCCAGAAAAGCTAGAACTCAGCCTCATGCACCGCACGGCTCTTTCTTCAAAGCCGCACGGCTGACCTTTTTTTCGTGCACCGCACGGCTCATCCATGAGTACCGCGCGGCTCTCCCACGAAGACCGCACGGCTTATGTTCTTATCTCCTGAAAATTCCTGACAGCCCGTTCAGGAATATCATCATCGCATCACCGCCGAATATCATCATTTTATTCCCTCATTTTCGCCTATAAATTGAGGCTCCCTCCTCACTCAAAAAAAAAAAAAAAAAAAAAGAAATAGAGAGAACGAAGTTCTGAAAGTTTTTTTTCCGTTCGATTTTCCGGTCAAGTTTTCGTTCAAAACCAGAAATTTCCCGACGCCTCACACTGCTCATCTTCCCTTCAAATCCCTCTATATCATTCCTCCAGTCACGCTCAACCTTGGTTATACAAGTTCGAATCCGAAGACACCAACGCTTTCAATCTCCGTTCAGGTTCAGGAAAGGTATAATTTCGTTTTCAAAAGTCGGTTCTTAACCGTAGTGTTCTAAGAAGCCTTCCCACGTTGATAACGGTTCTCGTAATCGTTTATCGGCATGGTTAGGTACCATTTTTCATCATAAATCGGTTTTTCGGAACCGTACCGGGCGATTCTTCTAGATAAACGCACGGTACGATCCGTACCGAAAATGGTTTTCACTCCAAACACTTGTTCAAGAATTTAAGCAATCTATTCGGAGTAGATTTGAAGGAAGAAATCGGATTTTTGAATGGATTTTGGACCCACTGGTCCCAAAACAAAAATTTCGAAAACAGGCTAAACGTAAGCCGCGCGGTTTACGGTATAGGCCGCACGGTTCTCACCTAAGAGCCGCGCGGCTCTCATCTGGAAAATCCAAAACTCCCCTGTTTCTCCCCTGTTTATCCCCTGTTTTTTTTTTGTTCATCTGAAAACTTGTTTCTTCATTGTTACTGACCGTTACCTTAGTTTTCTGTTTACTGCAGTTTCTTTTTTTTTTTTTTTTTAATTTTATTTCTGTTATGGTTTTATTATTTCATTTACGCATTTTATTCAAAGTTTCCCTAACAAAATATTTTCTATAAAAATCCCACAAATTATTTAGTAGAGACCGAGAATTTCTCGGGCGAGCGGGGTGCATTTTTCAATAAAACCTTCCCCGCGCGTAACCTGGCTTCCGAATCCAAAAGAATCTTTTCGCAGATCAAACCTTTTCCAAAGCGGCACAAGAGTCATCAATTATTCTTAAAACGGTTTCTCGGGTACCAAGCATTTTCTAAATCTAAACCCCGGGTGGCGACTCATTTTTTTTTTTTCTTTAAATTTTTCACATCCGAACTTCAAAAGAGTCGGAGCACGCGTGGATCCCACCGTCCACAAGTGCCAAGGTTTAACCGAAAATCTATGCCTGCAAGCCTCCCAAGCAGTCCTAACAGAATAGCACCCATCATTTGATAGAGTCCAGATAACCCTATCACAGTCAGAAGGAGATGGAAGGAAACCTGGAGGAGTTTGGCTCTGAATTTCCATGATTATCCTGTTTCGTTGCCTAGGCCACTTCCACGCACCTTGCTCAATGATAGAAGAAACTTTAGCCCTGAGGGAGTTCCCTCTACGCATAACAACAGCCTCCCCAAATCTCTGGAATAAAGTGCCAAGAGGATGCCAATTATCAGTCCACAAGAAAGTGTCTTCACCATTCCCTATAATATGTCGAATCTTCTATTTTCTTCATCGATTCCAAACTATGTAATAAAAATTGTTAAAAATTAGAAATGAATTAAGTAATTCATGTAACAAATGCTCTCTTTCCAAGAGTGGTAGATCTAAAAATTGAACACATGTGGGTGTGACTTTATAACCTTGAAAAAGCCCTGTGTCTCATTCCGTCAATTCTAGACAGATGACACTTAACGGTAACGTACTTATGGGCAAAATCATGATCCAATGGCATTAATTGAAGTACGAAAAATCTAAGGTGGCACATGAGACTACCTGCATCTCAGCATGGGCGGCCCAATATCGAGACGATTGAGGCAGGTGCCTAAGGTTTATATTTTTGGAGGCCTCAATTTTCTATGTAGCTTAGATGCCATAAAGAAAATTACTGTGTCACAAAGGCTTACAAAATTAATTATACGATTGGAACTTGAATCTCATTATCCAAAGACCTATGCAGAATCTGAATTCGTAAATTGTTCAAAAGCCCAAATGTGTGTAAAAAAACAAGAAGGGAAATTTTACTGTTAGTGCATTGCGGATGAGATAAGACTACTTTTTGACCGGTAAGAGTGCATTCTTACCGGTAAAAGTGTTTGCACTCATACCAATCGTATAATAGTCTTATCGTCCGCCCAGTTGGCTGACAATTAATAGTAGGTTTGTGGTTGGAGGTTCATTTTCAAGAAAACTTGTCTTACGTACCATCCAAAATGCACAAGTTTTGACCATGCACATTGAGACCTCATATGACCGTTACCATGCAGAGGTAATCTAGAAATTAACGTACTCTGTCTACTTCTTTACTCACGATCAATTAAGTAGATGGCATACGTTTGTCCAGTTGACTGACAATAGAAGGACTGATACAAAAAAGGCCTCGGTTTGCAATAGACTCGGCAACCCCCGTCTGCCAGCATGTGAAAAGTTTAAAGTCCATACCACAACAATACCACATACTTTAGAGAAATTACTCAAATTTTGAAACTTAGTTGATTGATTCACATCAAAACATTACTTAACGCGGACACAAGAGAATAAAATACAATGAAGTTGGTAATTTGAATTAAAAAATCCCAACATTGCATGACAGAAATAGGGTCACATCACATGGGACTATTAAGCTGTCTATATGTAAGCAATTCCTGATATAACAACATCAATTAATATACTGGCTGTGTTTGGTTAGATAGTTTAGTTTAGTTTTGATGATGTCATCAGGTGTAATGAGTGTAGAGAGATAGAGAGAGAAATTAGGGAAATGATAATGTCATAAAAACTAAAACTAAAACTAAACTGGGAAACGAACAGGGTTAGTAGATTTGTGGCTGGAGGTTCATTTTCAAGAAAACTTGTCTTACCATCCAAAATGCACAAGTTTTGACCATGCACATTGAGACCTCATATGACCGTTACCATGCAGAGGTAATCTAGAAATTAACGTACTCTGTCTACTTCTTTACTCATGATCAATTAAGTAGATGGCATACGTTAGGTTGCCGTTTGGTGTTTGTTTTCTTGTTTGGGTTCAGATTTTTGGAGGTGTTCAGTTTTAGAGGTTCGGAGGCGTTAAGGTGTTTGTTTTGGAAGCGTTTGGTTTGGTTGTTGTTCTTCTGGTTGCTTTCTAGGTCTTGGGCGGCTTTTGTTGTGTGCCCTTATTCTTTTAATAATTGTTTTTTCTCCAAAAATTAATAAATTCTTTTTTGCCGATCAAAAATAAAATAAAATAGTACATGGCATACGAAAGCAATAACAAGAAAACTTGAGTTTTAAGAAAAGTCAGATTTAAATCTGTCTGATTCATAGTTTTAAATAGCGGTATCAGTCACGGTATCGGTGTATTGGGAACCGGCATATCGTACGATACGTCGCGGGAATTGGATCTAGCGGTCTTGAATTTTTTTGACTTTTTGGGCGTATCTGCCGATACAGTACAGTACTTATACGTATTGGAGCCTCCAAATTCCAAGACGAACCGGTTAATACGGTACGTATTGGCCGATATTCAAAACTATGGTCCGATTACTTGGCTTTGACTAATAAATTGTTCTTTATTTTTTCTCATTCTACGTTTGAAGTTACTGGTAAGGGTTAGCTATTGTGATCAGTTGATATATGTGGACCGGGCAAGAATAAATATTTTCAAAGATTAGTTGGGAAATTAAAAGCCTTAGACAACCTCAATCGAGAAAAAAGAGAGGATTGTAGAAGTCAATGTTTACTACTTCTACGTTCGAGCAGACCAAGGGATTGTGTATACCCACAGATACAATCCAAAAACCAAAACAATAAATCAAGAAAAAAGAAGCAGGCAGGCCATAAAGTCATTGAATGTTTTTTTCTGAGATAACTTCCATGACTATCCCCATTGAAATACAATAGTTGAGCTGGTCATATGGGCTTCTGCCTTGAATAGTAACATTATAATAGAATATGTTATAAGAAAGGAAAATGCTACAAAACACACCCCTTATTTGCGTGTGTATGATTCACGCCCCTGTAAAAGTTACGAATTTTTTGGAAATGTTACAATTTTTTTGTAAAAGTTACGAATTTTTTTGCCGGTGTGCCTTGGATGTTTTTAATCTTTGTGTCCCTTTTCAAGGTTTAATGAAATATTTTTTTTGATCAATAATAAATAAAATAAATAAATCATAGAACAAACAAAGTGTCACAAAGGCCCAGTTTCACTAAGTGAATTTTAGGACTTTATGGTTTTTCACGTTTTACAAGATAAGTCATTGTCCTCACATAAATCAACTAAAAAAGTTCAAAAGATCAAAATGCCAAGCTTAGTGGAATGGTTTCAAAATAAGCATAATAGTCTCAGCAAGACTTGTGACCAAATTAATCAAGAACAAAATATTAAAGCACAAGAAGTTTAACAAAACGCCAATTGTATGATCATGTTTGATATATAATTCAATTTGATATTCATATCCAGTCAAGCAAATAACGCAATGATCTGACTTGGGGTTGAGAAAATAGTTATTTTTTTTTTTGCCCCATCCACATAAGAAATAGATAAGTTGGACGCCATGCAGTTTCCAAGGATGACCAAAACTAGAGGTTTTCTTTGTGGGGGAGGGGGCTTATGAGCTCTCTCTCTCTCTCTCTCTCTCTCTCTCTCTCTCTCTCTCTCTCTCTCTCTCTCTCTCTCTCTCTCTCTCTCTAAACATCTGGTTATAAATAAGAGCATTCACCCTTCTTGTCCCCAGTATCCGAAGTCCCAAATCCCAAGTTTTCTCCTTTGCTTAAAAACACAACACATTTTGTTATATTTCGTCCAGCTATGGCGGTTGCTAGAAAATTCTTTGTGGTGGCCATTGTGGTGCTAATAGCCACCATTTTCAACTCTGTTTCTGCTGATCCAGATTTGCTTCAAGATGTCTCGTGTTCTTTGATTTCAATAATGGTTAGTGTTGATTTTGTCCAAAACCCATTTCTCATTTTACTTCAAACTCTCAAACAGTTCAACACTACTTTTTCCAACCAAACTTTCAAGTGTACGTTAGTAAATGTATATGTTTATGTGTTGTGAATTGTGTTTCGAATTCAAACTCGATCTTCTTAGAGCAATGCAATGGTGACCACATTTAGATACCCTATTTCGGGTATCATATGATTCGTCACCAATGTATTGATAGATTAATTCCACAAACTTCAATATTGTTGGGATGCTTTCTCGCGTTGAATCTTTTTGTCTCGACCCCATTTAATCTTTGTAATCCGTTTCCATAGATTAACAAAATCTTCTGTCTTTAAAAAAAAAAAAAAAAATCCGATGTATTGATAGAATATGCTTCATTTGTCATATAGTGGAGCACATTTTAACAATACACTACTTTGTGTGTGACCCATACCGGCGTTCCACATCATTTAAGAGTCATGCATTTTAAACATGATTTAAACTATAATTATTATTTCGACGACATCTACAATATGAACAGAACAGACAATTGAATCAAGTGTGACAAGAGGTTTGAAATGCCGAACTGCACGTGGTGTACTTTTTCCAGAAACTATCGACAATCCATTTCCTTCTCCTTTTCTTTTTGTCGTTCTTCGCCTGTAAACATAGCTTTTCGTCGAAACCATGTAAATATATTTCATTCTCTTGTAATCACTCTGTTTTCAATTCTCATTTTCACACTCCACAGTCCACACTCACAATATCATACCTATTTCTTTGTATCTACAGCTGTGAAGATGAATGGCTTTGCCTGCTTGCCAAGCTTCACTGCATCAGATTTCTTCTTTGCTGGTCTAGCCAAGCCAGGGCCCACCAACAATATGCAAGGCGTAAACGTGAGTGCAGCCAATGTCATGCAAATCCCTGGGCTCAATACCTTAGGTGTCTCCATGGCCCGCATTGATTTTGCCCCCGGCGGCCTTAACCCACCCCACACCCACCCACGCGCCACAGAGATCATTTTCGTGTTATACGGGCAATTGGATGTCGCATTCATTACCACAGCCAATGTTCTTGTTCCTATGACCGTCAAGCAGGGTGAGATATTTACTTTCCCCAAGGGTTTGGTTCACTTCCAAAAGAACAATGGGAAGGTTCCGGCCGCCGCTATTGCCGCGTTTGGCAGCCAGAATCCAGGTGTCCAGGCCATTGCCGCATCGTTGTTTGCTGCCACACCACCGGTGCCAGATAATGTGTTGGCCATGGCTTTCCAGATCGATGACAAGGAGGTTGATGAAATCAAAGCAAAGCTTGCACCAAAGTATGCCTAGATGGTGTTGTATAACGTTGTCTGTTTTTCTTGGTTTTTTTTTTTTGTTGATTAAATAAGGATTCATGGTTTCAGGTAAGGAAACAGAACTGCTATTGTTCAGAAACTGAATTGCTATTGTTTTTGAGTCCACATATCATTGTATTCAATTGCCTTCTTGTGTTTGTCGGGAAACAAGATGACTGTTTCAAATAATACGTATCAATAAAGCATTGTATACTTAATCTTTTTTTTTTTGATCGGCTTGTATACTTGATCTTTGGAGTATAATGTTGTTCCTTATTGGCATGATTCCTTAAATGTCTGATTGGTCGGTATGTTGGGTTCATTTGTCTCACTGTAGAAACACGGTACAAGCCCCATGAACAGATATTTGTTTATTTTTAAGGCGAATTTTTTTTTTATTAATCTTCGTAAACGGATTACAAAGATTAAAGGGCATCCAAAGATATTTGTTCGTTTGGTGGATAGATGACAAACGTGTGTGGCTCTCTGGTAGAAGGCTAATTTTGATTGAAAGCTAGACTTACTCGGTAGAAGACTTCAAGAGATGTTTGCATGGGATTAGAAAAATCAAGGCTGCTAAACTTCTGCTGAAAGATTGAAACTGGAGGGTTTTTGTTAAAAATCCGAAGTGGTGACTTCCTGTTCAAGATTGCAAATATAAGGATGGTCTTTATGTTGTATTGCGGTTTTTCTCTTTATTTATTGGCTGGCATCTTGTCTCCCATTTCTGTTTCGGGTTTTGAGCGGCAAGTGATTGTTAATTCCATGGGTGCCAATATGGTTGGGATGTATGATTTTTGTTGTGATGTCTTTTTCTTTTTTCCCGTTAATCATTGTAATCATTTCCCTTTTGCGATGACTAATAAAATCTTTGATTATATATAAAAAAGAATTATTTATAATCGAAAAGTGCAAGAGTAAAACATCTGACCCAAATGTGAAAACCAGACATATAGGGTCACCAAAGCATGGCAGAGGCCAGAGGGGAAGTTGCAGTATTGTAGCAAATTCACTGCACCGTGCAGCAAAATTTGAGCCGTCCAAATGGACAAATAGAAGAGTTTTATTTAAATCTGAATTGTCCGTCTAAAGCTCATTTAGATGGGTTTATTAAAATCTGAACCGTCGAAAGCAAATTCCTTCTTCTTCTTCTTCTTCTTCTTCTTCTTCTATCTCTCTCTCTCACTTCTTCATTTTCTCCCTCTCTCTTTTTTTTATGGGTTTATTGACAGTTATGGCGAGTTTGGGCGGCGCCAGCTGATTGGATATCGGTGGTGTGTTCCTTAACCGTTTATGGGGTTAGTTAGTGGCGGATCTTGGCAGTATCTTTTGGGATCAAATCATGTGGGGGATCCACGATGGAGCGGCGGTCGGTGTTCTTTCTCTACAGGGTGTTGCCACGATGGAGATCTCTAGTTCATCTCCTCCTCCCCTTCCCCTTTCCCTCATGTCGTTCGATCTCAATTTTGGCTAGCCTCCGCCGCCACTAACCGTTGGAGGAAACCGGTCAGGGCTTAATGACAATGGGGGGTTTTTGTTGTTGGTTGTCCTTGGGTTTCTCCCATTCTTACATTGTTTGGTTTCGTATCACCCGTCAGTATTCATTGTTGGGTGAGTCTAATTTTGGGCCTATCGGTAGTGGGAGGTGTGGCTTATGATGAGTGGCGGCTGGGATAGGTTGGCGGGCTGTTTGTGGGGCGGTTGCTGCTGGTTGACGGTCTAGGGTTTCTCCATTTATTTTTTGGGCTTCATCTTTGCATTGGGTATGTCCTTTTGGGCTAAGCCCTTTAGGTATTTTGGGCTCATTGCCACCGGTGTTTTTGGGCTTTGACCTAACAGGTATTTTCATTTCACCAACCTTGGTTAGAATCCCCTCCCCTTCTCCCCAACTTTATGTACCATTTGTCAAATTTTCTCTAATAAAATTGTTGCCGGTCAAAAAACAAAACAAAAAAAAAAAACCGGCCCTTGTTTTGGTCCAGCTGACCCCAGGAACTGTTCATTTTCTAAAATCGGCCTCTTTTCAAAAAACCAATGGACTAGAATGGTTGAAATGGTGAACCGTTCAACTCAGTAACTGGTCGGTCAAACCGAACTGGAATACTTTATTGCTACTTTAAAGTTAAAGCTTGCATTCACGACGTACATCTATCCTTGTGGCCAACGCTTAGGCATTAAACAAGTAGCTGCAGGGGTCGAATGAGCCATGCCCTACGTGCCATTAAACAGCCCAGCCTCAATGGTAAATTGACACTTCTCATTTAGATCACATTATAATTTTACGCTTTTTGGATTACTCGGTACCGGATACCATTCTAACCACCAGAGTCCATTTCATCGATCAATAACATTCCACGAGCAAAATGTGAAGTTTGTGCTTGTAAATCTTGCATTTGCGAGGCATGACTAGTTCAATCCTAATCCAAAAGTCTGAATAAGTAGAGAATCTATGTAGTTAATTTCTACCTCTAACTTCAATGTTCACTAGCTAGTGATATGTTCAACTCTCGTGTGGGACCTGAGATTAGACTTTTTTTGTGTGTGCATGTTTCTTGAGTTATGGTCTTGGAAATAATGGTTAGCTATTGGAAATGGTCTGATACTAAGCAAATTACAATTACTTCCCCAATCCTTCATGTATGTTCATGTAGTGGGGTAGTATCGTTGTGTGAGTATGCGTTCAAGTGTCCGACTTGTCTGCCTATTATCAATTGTTATATGTTAGAGGACACACACCCACGGCAAAATTATATCGGTGTGCGAAATTCAATCCAAAAAATTCGGTCATAACGGTGTTCACAACGTAGCAGGGCATTTTGTGCATGATCTGAGTTTCAATACATAATTATGTGGTAAACTTTAAATTATTAAATAAGCTCGCTTGGAGGATGTCCGAAAAATCACAACGAATAGACTTGGAGGATGTCCGAAAAATCAATACATAATTATGTGGCCCCCCTTATCTGAAACCCTTCACATGAAACTTTCAGTTCTAGAAAGTCAACTATATAGCATGACATAACGAATCAAATGACACCTTTTGATGCCAATCCTGCCAACTTTGTAGTAGGTTGATTTGGACAATGAGGTTAACCAACAGTGACAGATGCAAGATTTATATCTAGGAAGGACCCAAATAACGTGTTCTTTTATTTTCATATTAAAATTATATGTTTTATTAGTATATATTGCCACTTTCGAGGTCTGAAGAAGGGACGATATTGTGTACATATCTGTAGCTCCCGTTTAACTTAAATTATAAGAATTTTTACCCCACATAGAAATTTTGAGAAATTTTTGTCACTCAATAGACTTGGAGGGGCCTATCCCATTGAATTTTTTTTATTAACATGAAAATAACTAAATAAGTATAACATGCGAAGATATTTACAGTTTTGCAGGGTCCCAAGTCCCCCCTTTGCACTCCTTGGGACCGCCCCTGCTAACTAACCACTTGAAAAACATTTTGGCCATGTTCGTTTCTCAGTTTAGTTTTAATTTTAGTTTTGATGACATCATTATTTTTCTCATTTCTCTCTCTGTCTCTGTCCACTCATTACACCTGATGACATCATCAAAACTAAACTAAACTATCTAACCAAACACAGCCTTTATTATTGGCGGAATTTAAGGTTGTTTTACTGAGAGTTCCTTAATTTGTAATATCCTTTCGGTTATCCCGATCCGTTACATGATTGATTGTACCCTTTAATCAATCGCAGTTAAAAACGAAGCTTCTATTTTCTTCATGGATTCCAAACTATGTTATAAAAATTGTTAAAAAATAGAAATGAATTAAGTAATTCATGTAACAAATGTAGATCTAAAAATTGAACACATGCGGGTGTGACTTTATAACCTTGAAAAAGCCCTGTCTCTCATTCCGTCAATTCTAGACAGATGGCACTTAACGGTAACGTACTTATGGGTAAAATCATGATCCAATGGCATTAATTGCAGTACCAAAAATCTAAGGGGGCATATGAGACTACCTCCAGCATCCCAGCATGAGCGGCCCAACATCGAGACGATTGAGGAGGTGCCTAAGGTTTATATTTTTGGCGGCCTCAATTTTCTATGTAGCTTAGATGCCATAAAGAAAATTACTGTGTCGCAAAGGCTTACAAAATTAATTATAGGATTGGAACTTGAATCTCATTATCCAAAGACCTATGGATGCGATAAGACTACTCTTTGACCGGTAAGAGTGCATTCTTACCGGTAAAAATATTTGCACTCTTTCCAGTCATATAATAGTCTTATCGTACGCCCAGTTGGCTGACAAAAGAAGGTCTGATACAAAAAAAGCCTCCGTTTGCAATAGAATCGAGCAACAGTGCAAATTTAAAGTCTATACCACAACAATACAACGAAGAGAATAAAATACAATGAAGTTGGTAATTTGAATTAAAATATCGCAACAGTGCATGACAGAAATTGGGTCGCATCACATGGGAATATTAAGCTGTTTATATGTAAACAGCTCATGATATAACAACTTCAATTAATATAGTAGTATAAGCGTGCAGAGCAATTTTGGGAGAGCAGGGAAGAGTAGGTTTGTGGTCGGAGGCTGGTTTTACGTTCATTTTCTAGAAAACTTGTCTTACCATCCAGAGGTAATCTAGAAAGGAAAATGCTAACGTGTGCCTAACAAGACCCATCTAGAAATTATTGCCGTTTGGTGTTTGTTTTCTTGTTTGTGTTCAGATTTTTTGGACGTGTTCAGTTTTAGATGTTTGGAGGCAGTAGGTGTTTGTTTTGGAAGCGTTTCAATCCATTAGGTTGTCATTCTTCTGGTTGGCGCATTGTATTCCTTTCTAGGTCTTGGGCGGCTTTTGCCATGTGCTCTTGTCATTTTAATCTTGGTTTTTTTCAAAAGATAAAAAAAATATTTTTTGCCGATCGAAAAAAAAAAGTAGATGGCATACGAAAGAAATAAAAGAAAAACTTAATTTTTAAGAAATGTCAGATTTAAATCTGTCCGACTACTTGTCTTTGACTACCAAATTGGAAGGCATATTTAATGCTAAAAGGGTGGCTCAGTGGTTAGCTATTGTGATCACTTGATATATGTGGACCGGGCAAGACTAAATAATTTCAAAGATTAGTTGGGAAAAAAGCCTTAGACAAAGTCACGTTTACTATTTTTGAGCAGCCCAAGTGATTGTGTGTTACTGTATTGTATACCCACAGATACAATCCAAAAACCAAAACAATAAATCAAAAAAATAAGAAGACAGGTCAAAAAGTCATTGAATGTTTTTTCTTAGATAAGTTCAACGACTTTTAAATACAATCGTTGAGCAGGTCATATGGGCTAATAGCAAGTATATATTATAATACAATATATATAAATAGAAAAGTCGTCAGTGGAAAATGAAAATTAGATAAGCTTCACCTACCAAGAGTAGGGATACAAAAAATGTAGTAAAAAATACTAGGTAGGTATTAGTAAAATATTATGACCCTTTGACACAGTCCCATATTTTCCAATTTCTTAGGTGTCAATGGCCTTGTTCGCTTAATAGTTTTAGTTTAGTTTTGTTTTGGAAAAATGTGTAATGAGTTGATAGAGAAAGAGAGAGGAAAATGAGTGTAATAATTACAAAACTAAAGTAAAACTAAACTAAAACTATGAAACTATAATCTCCTCCCATACGATCGACACGGATACATGACCCAGTAAATTGGAAATATTACGACCCTTAATTTGACTATCCTAGAAGGTTGATTTCCCATATTTCCGTACTGGGTAATCAATGGCGGCCCCCATATTTGATGCCAAATCGTATGGAAAGAAACTCTTGCTTCTTGATTGCTTGCACCTTAAGTGCAATGGAATGGCTCCCTTAAAAATAACCACTAGAGGCTGGGGCACACGCGATGCGTGTGCAAGTCGAACTTTGACAAAAAGGAAAAGACACAAAAGTATCCGGCTTATCATTTGATCATGTGTGCATGGCATTATTTTTTCACCTAAAAATAAGCTATATTTTATATATTTAAGAAAAGTAATGTGACAAATTGCACATAATAATCAAATAATACATTACCATTCTAACGCCGTCGTCGCCGCCGCTTTGTCCACGATCTAATCCCCAAGTATTCTTCTATCAAATTTTGTAAATCAATTGTGTTAGCTATAACGGAGAACGGCCATTTTGTACAATAAAGACCTATCTTTATGACCTGCATAGATATTGAAGTCGATGTTGTTAATTCGACAAAGAATGCAGTGTTGGAGAAATGTGATAAATAAGAAGCAATATGATCAATAAATAACTAATTACCTGATTTTCCATTTGTGTTTCATCCACCGTAGTTTTCTCATCTGCACAATTATCCCAAAGCGAGTATACTATTTTTCTATTTCGCATTCCTGTATATATTACAACATATGATTTGAATTCATAAGAATCTCGCATAGAGATATTTCCTGTAGGTTTTTCTAGAATTAAACTAACATTAAACAACATATTAAAAAAACTAACATTAATGTAAGTTCCAAAGAGCTTTTAGGAAACAACATTAAGAAGAGATTCTTCTTACAAACAGTTCACCAGAATACACGAATAACAAAAGATATCTCAACCAGAAGGCAATAAGACCTCCTTATAGACAACATTTTTAGTATAAACTCCTTCCTGCCTATGAATATTTCCATTTTTCACCAGAATTTTTTTGGTATCCTGTGATGTGCCTCTTGATAATCCCACGTAAAACTGGCCATGGCTGAAGACATCTTCCGGGAGGTAGATACCCACGTGGGGGATTGTTTGCCCTTGAGCCTTGTTGATTGTTAAGGCAAAACTCAAACGAACTGGAAACTGACACCGGATCATCTCAAATGGAAGATGCATATTCTCTGGAGTCTTTAGTGGAATCTGATGTAGGAAAGTTCGAGTACATTTGAAAGCACCCGTTAATATCTCAGCATCAATGAAATTATCATTCAACGCTCGACAAAGTAATCTGGTGCCATTACACAGACCATTTCGTGGATCAAGATTTCTCAAAAGCATAATGGGTGCACCCACCTTCAATCTCAACTCGTGTGGTGGTAATCCACCAGGCGCAATTGAGTTCAAAAACTCCTGTTGATACAAATTTTAGTTTTGATGACATCATTATTTTCCTCATTTCTCTCTCTGTCTCTGTCCACTCATTACACCTGATGACATCATCAAAACTAAACTAAACTATCTAACCAAACACAGCCTTTATTATTGGCGGAATTTAAGGTTGTTTTACTGAGAGTTCCTTAATTTGTAATATCCTTTCGGTTATCCCGATCCGTTACATGATTGATTGTACCCTTTAATCAATCGCAGTTAAAAACGAAGCTTCTATTTTCTTCATGGATTCCAAACTATGTTATAAAAATTGTTAAAAAATAGAAATGAATTAAGTAATTCATGTAACAAATGTAGATCTAAAAATTGAACACATGCGGGTGTGACTTTATAACCTTGAAAAAGCCCCCGTCTCTCATTCCGTCAATTCTAGACAGATGGCACTTAACGGTAACGTACTTATGGGTAAAATCATGATCCAATGGCATTAATTGCAGTACCAAAAATCTAAGGGGGCATATGAGACTACCTCCAGCATCCCAGCATGAGCGGCCCAACATCGAGACGATTGAGGAGGTGCCTAAGGTTTATATTTTTGGCGGCCTCAATTTTCTATGTAGCTTAGATGCCATAAAGAAAATTACTGTGTCGCAAAGGCTTACAAAATTAATTATAGGATTGGAACTTGAATCTCATTATCCAAAGACCTATGGATGCGATAAGACTACTCTTTGACCGGTAAGAGTGCATTCTTACCGGTAAAAATATTTGCACTCTTTCCAGTCATATAATAGTCTTATCGTACGCCCAGTTGGCTGACAAAAGAAGGTCTGATACAAAAAAAGCCTCCGTTTGCAATAGAATCGAGCAACAGTGCAAATTTAAAGTCTATACCACAACAATACAACGAAGAGAATAAAATACAATGAAGTTGGTAATTTGAATTAAAATATCGCAACAGTGCATCACATGGGAATATTAAGCTGTTTATATGTAAACAGCTCATGATATAACAACTTCAATATTAAGCTGTTTATATGTAAACAGCTCATGATATAACAACTCTTCTTACCATCCATAGGTAATCTAGAAAGGAAAATGCTAACGTGTGCCTAACAAGACCCATCTAGAAATTATTGCCGTTTGGTGTTTGTTTTCTTGTTTGTGTTCAGATTTTTTGGACGTGTTCAGTTTTAGATGTTTGGAGGCGGTAGGTGTTTGTTTCGGAAGCGTTTCAATCCATTAGGTTGTCATTCTTCTGGTTGGCGCATTGCCTTCCTTTCTAGGTCTTGGGCGGCTTTTGCCGTGTGCCCTAGTCATTTTAATCTTGGTTTTTTTCAAAAGATAAAAAAAATCTTTTTTGCCGATCAAAAAACAAATGTAGATGGCATACGAAAGAAATAACAGAAAAACTTAATTTTTAAGAAATGTCAGATTTAAATCTGTCCGACTACTTGGCTTTGACTACCAAATTGGAAGGCATATTTAACGCTAAAGGGGTGGCTCAGTGGTTAGATTTTTGATTTCTCATTCTACGTTTGAGGTTACTGGTAAGGCTTAGCTATTGTCATCACTTGATATATGTGGACCGGGCAAGACTAAATAATTTCAAAGATTAGTTGGGAAAAAAGCCTTCGACAAAGTCACGTTTACTATTTTTCAGCAGCCCAAGGGATTGTGTGTTACTGTATACCCACAGATACAATCCAAAATCCAAAACAATAAATAAAAAAAATAAGAAGACAGGTCAAAAAGTCATTGAATGTTTTTTCTTAGATAAATTCAACGGCTTTTAATACAATATATATAAATAGAAAAGTCGTTAGTGGAAAATAAAAATTAGATAAGCTTCACCTACCAAGAGTAGGGATACAAAAAATGTAAAAAATACTAGGTATTAGTAAAATATTATGACCCTTTGACACAGTCCCATATTTTCCATACTGGGTCGTAACATGACTCAATTTCTAAGGTGTCAATAACCTTGTTCGTTTCGTAGTTTAAGTTTAGTTTAGTTTTGGAAAAATGTGTAATGAGTTGAGAGAGAAAAAGAGAAAGAAAAATGAGTGTAATCATTACAAAACTGAAGTAAAACTAAATCTGATAAACCTTGGGGTACAGAAAAAATGGGACAAAAATGGTACAGATTGCGTTCGGGGACCCACTTTTGGGTCCCACACGAGTGATCTGAACCGTTCATTGTTCTTAAAATATTTTTCCGAGGGGACCCACAAAAAATCAACTCAATCAGACGGTTAGAAGTGCTTGAACCAAAGTCCCACCGTTTCAAAGCAAAAGTAAAATGTTTTAAGAACAATGAACGGTTCAGATCACTCGTGTGGGACCCAAAAGTGGGTTCTCGAACACGATCTGTACCATTTCTGTCCCATTTTTTTTGTACCCCCAGCAGCATCCAAACTAAAACTATGAAACTATAATCTCGATCCTCCCATACGACCGACACTGATACATAACTCTTGCATCTTAATTACTCTGCCCTTGTTCGTTTGGTAGTTTTAGTTTAGTTTTGATGATGTCAAAATGCTAATGAGTAGAGAGAGATATAGAGAGAAATGAGGGAAATGATGATGTCATCAAAACTAAAACTAAATTGAGAAACGAACATGACCCAGTAAATTGGAAATATTACGACCCTCTGACTATCCTAGAAGGTTGATTTCCCATATTTCCGTACTGGGTAATCAATGGCGGCCCCCATATTTGATGCCAAATCGTATGGAAAGCTTGTCTCTCAGTCTCACCCTTTTATAGATTGTTTGCACCTTAAGTGCAATGGAATGGCTCCCTTAAAAATAACCATTTCACGGGTAAAATAAAAGAAGCCGCAAAAAATTGTAAAATGAGCCACAAAAGTTTGTAATGAGGATGTGTACCTGAGACCTTCCCATTTTGTACTTTTATAAGACACTATGGCACCGTCTGGTTGACAATAATATAGGATCTCATTACAAATTCTAGTTCCTAAAATGATTTTCTTGCTATATTTTGCTCTTTCATTTTTTTTATTATATAATTTATTGGTTTGTCGCTTTATGAAACTTAGAAATTGATGTTTGCTTGGATTGGTTTTTGATTGTGTTATTGTTATTTTTGCTACATTAGTGGTTAAAATAAGATAATTTGAAGTTTTTTACTTTATATTTTTGTTAGTTTGAATTATTGGGTTTGCACTTTGGTTTCATTATTGACTTCTTATATATTTTGGTTTGGATATGGATATATTTGGGGAAACCCCGATATCCAACGGGATGTGGGTTTGGTGCTTTATCTAATATCCCCAGTGGGGATTGGAGCGGGGATGGTAAAAGACTCCCCAATTGGAGATGGGAGATAGAATAGGGTCTCCCGATCCATACCCTACCCGTTGCCGTCCCTACTTGGTAGAAATCTCAAAATGAAAAAAGGTGGGCCGTGGCTTCATCAACGAACAACTCTTCTAATTGCAGCTCTACCATTGTAGAGAGATTCATCTCACCACTACCTCATAACCAAACCATCTCGCAAGAGGAGATTAAAAAACCCTTAGTGGTGGCTGTGGCTCATTGAGAGGGAGAGTTCCAGAACTAATATCAAGTGGTTTGTTGATCACAAGAAGTTTGGTGATGTTTTGCCTGTTTTTGAAGCAACAAATGCATTTTTTTAACAAAAAAAAAATATTAATATTTTGATAGGAATAATAAAGATAGCAAGAAATTGATTTGACAACCTAATAAAATTGTTTAAGTCAAGGAAATGATTATCATGATAAATTGTTTTGGGAAATTTTGAATGCATTTAAGTCATATATGAATAACTGTTTATGTTTAAAAAAAAAAAATGACAAAAGTGTATTGCAGAATTAAACAAGACATCATTTTGTGGTGGGACCCACATCAATTCAACCAATAGGAGAGAGGGTTTTCTTCACCCTCTTTTAAGGAAGGTGAACAAAATTGCACTCTCCCGAGTGGTTGTTTGCCGGTGTGCCTGAGATCCTATTATTTTTATATCCCTTTTCAAATATTAATAAAATATTTTTTGCCGATAAAGAAAAAAATCATAGAACATCTAAGAATCTAGAAGAAACAAAGTGTCACAAAGGCCCCATTTTAGTAAGTGGATTCTTGGACTTTTTGGTATTCACAATTCACGAGATAGGTCATTATCCTCACATATATCAACTAAAAATGTTTAAAAAGTCAAAATGCCAACCTTAGTGTAATGAGGTGAAAAATGAAAATAAACGTAATAGGCGCAGCAGGAGTTGTGACCAAATCTAGAACATAAACAAATCTTTATGTTTAACAAAACGCCAATTATATGGTTGAGGAATAGTTTTTATTGTTCCATCGACGTAAGAAACAGATATTGTTGGACGACATGCAGTTTCCAAGGTTGACCAAAACAGAGGTTTTTCCAGTTCTTTGTGGGGGCGGGGGCATATGGGCTCTCTCTCTCTCTCTCTTGAAGACGTTCTCTCTATAAAAACTCTGCTTATAAATAAGGGCATCCACTCTTCTTGTCTCCAGTATCCGAAGTCCCCAATCCCAACTTTTCCCTCTTGCTTAAAAACATAACACATTTTGTCATATTTCTTCCATCTATGGCAGTTGCTGGAAAACTTTCTGTGGTAGCCATTGTGGTGTTAATAGCCACCATTTCCAACTCTGTTTTTGCTGATCCGGATTTGCTTCAAGATGTCTGTGTTGCTGATCTCAATAATGGTTAGTATTGATTTTGTCCAAAACCCATTTCCCATTTTACTTCAAAGTATCAAACAACTGAGCAACACTTTTTCCAATCGAACTTTTGAGTGTACGTTACTAAATGTATATGTGTACGTGTTGTGAATTGTGTTTCGGAATTCAAACTCGAATTTTTTAGAACAATACAATGGTGACCACATTTAGATACCAAATTTTGGGTATCATGTGATTCGTCACCAATGTATTGATAGAATGTGCCTCATTTGTCATATAGTACTGGAGCACATTCAAACAATACATTTGTAACACATCTCAATCGAACAATGTCTTAGGTTTTTGTCGACACCATGTAAATATATTTCCTTCTCGATTTCTCATGTAATTAATTACTCTATTTTATGTTCTCATTTTCACACTCCGTGCTCACAATAGCGTACCTATTTGTTCGTATCTACAGCTGTGAAGATGAATGGTTTTGCCTGCCTGCCAAGCTTCTCTCCATCAAATTTCTTCTTTGCCGGTCTAGCTTGGCCAGCGGCCACCAACAATATGTTGGGTTCAACCGTGACTCCAGCCAATGTCATGCAAATCCCTGGCCTCAATACCTTAGGTGTCTCCATGGCCCGCATTGACTTTGCCCCCGGCGGCCTTAACCCACCTCACACCCACCCACGCGCCACCGAGATCCTTTTCGTTCTCTACGGCCAATTGGATGTTGCCTTCATTACCACAGCCAATGTGCTTGTTCCCATGACCATCAAGCAGGGTGAGATATTTACTTTCCCTAAGGGTTTGGTTCACTTCCAAAAGAATAATGGGAAGGTTCCGGCCGCCGCTATTGCCGCGTTTGGCAGCCAGAATCCGGGTGTACAGGTTATTGCCTCATCGTTGTTTGCCGCCACACCACCGGTGCCAGATAATGTGTTGAGTATAGCGTTCCAGATCGATGATCAGGAGGTTGATGAAATCAAAGCAAAGCTTGCACCAAAGAAGGCCTAGATGGTGTTGTATAACGTTGTTCATTTTTTCTTGTTTTCTTCTTGTTGATTGAAAATAAGGATTCAATGGTTTCAGGTGAGGAAATAGAGGGTTTGCTATTGTGTTTGAGTCCACATATCATTGTATTCAATTGGCTTCTTGTGTTTGTCGAGAAATAATGTTGTATTGTATCCTTGATCTTTGGAGTATAATGTTGTTTCGTTATTATGCCAGTTATTGCCACGATTCCTTATGTCTGAATGTCTGATTGGTCGATATATATGTAGAGTTCTGTTTTAATGTAAAATATTTTACGATTGAAAATATTCTCCAAGCCTGTTAAGAAAAAAAAAATCTCCAAGCAAAATGATTTTACAGTAGTAAAGATCTTTTCATTTAAGTATTCGGTGTAAGGTTGAAAAAACAAATTTTTTTGAGAACGGAATCTCCAAACAAGATACAAGCCCCATGAAAATATACATTTTTTTTTTTTTGTATATTTGTAATTTGTAAGAAAGCATTGGTTCACCGTTCATATATGCATGTAAATATGATATGAATATTTACATATTGTTTTTGTGTATATGGCTATCTGCTATACCCTTGTGGGCCGGTCCCGACTCTTGATATTATGGAGGCTTAAAATGAATTTAACATTATACAAAATTCAATATAGATGGCTAATGTAAAGGTAGAAATATTAAACATGGAATTTTAGATTTGTAATTTAACTAACAAAAATAAATTACAGGGAGTTGGCAGTATCTTCAGGGATCAAACCATGTAAAAATAAATTACATGGAATTTTAGATTTGTAATGTGTAAGAAAGCATTGGTTCACCGTTCCTTAATTGATTATGGGGTTCGTCAGTGGCGGATCTTGGCAGTATCTTCAGGGATCAAACCATGTGGGGGATCTGCGACGGTCGATGTTCCTTCCTTCTCTACAGGGTGTTGCAATAATGGAAATCTATGCATGGTTCGTCTCCTCCTCCCTTTTCCCTTTCCCCCTTGTCTTTCAATCTCAGTTTTGGTAGGCTTCTTAGCCTCCGCCGGTTTCACTAATCCTTGGGTGAAATTGGTCGGGGATTAAAGGCAATGAGGATTTTGGTTGCTGGCTGTCCTGGTTTCTCCCGTTCCTCCATGTTTGGTTTCGTATCACCCGTCAGTATCATTGCTGGGTGAGTCCGATTTAATGATGGGAAGTGTGGTTGGGGTTGTCTATGGTGTCAGCTAAGGTTGGTTGGTGGTGGTTTGTGGGGCGGCAGCTGCTAGTTGATGGTCTAGGGTTTCTGCATTTATTTTTTGGGCTTTATCTTTGTATTGGGTATAAGCCTTTACGTATTTTGGGCTCAGCCCGATAGGTATTTTTGGACTTTGACCCAATAGGTATTTTAATTTCTCTAACCATGGTTGGAATCCCCTCCCCTTCTCCCTAACTTGATGTATCATTTGTCAAGTTTTTCTAATAAGATTGTTGTCGATAATTAAAAAAAAAGATGGGCCCTTGTTCCTGTCCGGGTGACCCCAAGAACCGTTCATTTTCCAAAACCGGCCTCTTTTCAAAAAATTGATGGACTACAATGGTGAACTGCTTGACCGACCAGGTGACTTAAACTAGACGCGTCCCAAGCGTAGGACTCTCGACCAGTGTAACACAATATCCGGAAGTAGCGGAGTCGAACCACAGAGACGACGAACGGTGTTTACTCAAAAGTGTGGAATTATAGTTTGACCTGGCTCTCAGGTAGCCACCCCTTGTTCAATAAGATTAATTAACTAAGTTACTGAACTAATTTAACTGAATATGGATTAAAAATGAGAGTACAGCTGTGGGAACCCAGCGTCCGCAACTAGCTTAACCAATGTTTACTCGGGCCACAATTACTCATTTCACTGATTTTAGAATAAGAAAAAGGATCCCTAACAAATGCGCACCACCTGTCACCAGATTCCGTGCGCATTCGAATTCCGGCGATGCCTGGGTTTTGTTAGTTAGAAGAGTTTTTGTCTCCTAAAATTGCTCAAAAATCAAGTTAATTCGGTCCCGAGGTAGAACATCGATTAGTCTAGCTGCGAAGCGCCTTCGCGCCGCAGCCGCACTCTATACGACTACTCACTCATGATTCTAACAATTGCAGAAATTATATTAAACCTAGATCTAGACATGTTTGAAGAATAAAAATAAAAACAGAAGATAATACCGCTAATTGCAAGAAGAAAACAAACTTGATTATCACGCGAAAACGCCAATTCAAAAGCTGGAAAGCTGAAAATCTGAAATAAACTTGAATGTAGAATGCACTTTGGAACAGCAGCCGAAACTTGGAACAATAGAACCTAAGTTAAAAATCTGGAACCCTAATTCGAGTAAAAAAACGAGTATTTATATGAGAATCCTCGCTAACTATAATTAAACCGAAAATAAAACGAAATTAACTCCAAACAACTGCGTTCCACGACCGAGTTAACGCCCACGGTAGCGCTACCTAAGAAAAGGGGTAGCGCTACCGAGCCTATTACGTTTCGTTTGACCGCTGACCCGTGCTGACCATTGACTCGAAGCATCTCGGTAGCGCTACACCACTTTTGGTGTAGCGCTCCCAGACCTTCTGTTCGCTTCTTGAGCCATGTTATGCCACTTCTGAGCGCTCCATCAAATTGGGGTAGCGCTCCCGATGAGTTACGATCACTTTCACACGAAATCCACTTCAACACTTAGCCTCCTCAGTCTCTCTCAATCTCGATCCCCGTGCATGCCTTCCCAATATCTCGAGATTCGCGCCAACATTCCTAGGTTTCCTGCAAATGATGCTCAACACACAAAAACCACCACGTGCACATATCAAATGGAAAATGAGGCTTTAACCGCACGTCTAACATGCTAAATCACCCTACTTAGGCGCTTAAAAGCATGCTTTCCACGCGCCTATCACATCCCCCAACTTGAGCGTTGCTAGTCCCTAATAACGAACGAAATAAAAATAAGGAAAGCATAGAACTCACAAGGGACACAAACGGGGATACGAGGGTTATGCAACCTGTACAAAGATCAAGTGAACACAAAGTTTTCACCTTATTACCACCCTCAACTCACTCACATGCATGCCCTAGCTAAAATTTTGAATACTTCCACCCCTCAACAATGTTTAAGATAAAATGCTCCCACGTGTCACAATATCACTCATACTCGCCGGAACACTCTACATCCCATGTGAGGCGTCTGGCGAACAACGTGGAATGAAACGAAAATCACCACTTGCCAGTCAAAACAACGCCGAATATGAAAACGAAAGCTCAATAATTCAAGATATCACACATTCATAACCAAATACAAAACATGCATGCAGGAGAGTTAAATAACGTGCCTCGGGTCGACTAAGGGCTTTAATCGGCTTATAATGACCACGGTTAACAAGGGAAAGGGAGAACATGCAAAGGGGTGGCTCATAGAAGCGTGCGGATAATCTACCCTGACTGGCCACCACCTCTTGGATGACTCAGTTCGGTCAGAGGCGGCTCCAGGTGGAGCCGAGGGTGGTCACTCGTACACCTTGGGGAAAAAAATATAGAAATACATGTAATTTTTTGTTTAAAATTTTTGTCATTTGGAACACCATAAGCAAAATGTTTGAACGCCATCTCCAATGTTTGAACACCCAATTCAAAAAAAAAATTTGACCACCCAATCCAATTAATATGCCCACAAAGTATTTGAATACCCAACCCAATTAAAGTCCATTACAAAATAAATAAGGAAAAGAGAAAATCTAAAATTAAAAAAATAAGGCATAATTGAAAGGGCCCAAATGTAATAATAATTTGGCCCCTATTTTATTATATTGAAAAATTAAAGGGTCCTGAGTGTCAATAAAGAAGTTAAGATCATGGGTAGACTACGCCGCCTTCTTTAATTTTTTTTAATCCCCGTTAGTGTAGCAGTGTTGCTCGAAAAAACCCTATAGCCCTACTTTCTTATTCCACCAACCAATACGTTGGAAAATCGACAAAAGTAGCGCAACATCCGTGAAGATTCATGATTTCTCTATGGGAAATTTCATTGTAGATATTAGATTCGATGAAATTTTTTCAGAACTAAAGGGGATAAGTGTTATTGTTGCAAAGTTAGTGTAAACAAATAAGCATGTCATATATAGATTGGTTTATCGGCTTGTGGCATTGATAACTCTTCCTGTCACTACTGCAACAGTTGAAAAAAGTTTTTACATAAATAGCAATCTACGCATGCAGTTGATTGAAGGATCAGCGGATGAACAATTACTTGGTTACGTATACTGAGAGTGATGTATTTGATATCGTTAATTTTGATGCTATTATACAACTGTTTCAAAATATGAAAAGTCATTGAGGAATTGTAATAAGCTAAATACTTTGTTGTTTTTTTATGGCATTGCTGATATTAGTAGAATTTTTGTTTTAGCTTTTGCTTATGTATAATTATGATTTTAAGAGAGGACCGTACGTAGTAGAATTTCTGAACACCTTCGTGAGAATTTTTAGAGCCGCCATTAGATACGGGTACCAATCTCACCACCAGAGTCCATCTCATCAATCAATACCATGTTTATGCGTGTAATCTTGCATTTACGTGGCATGACTAGTTCAATCCTAATCCAAATGTTTGATATGTTCAACTCTCATGTGGGACCTGAGATTAGACTTTTTTTGTGTGTGCATGTTTCTTGATTTATGGTCTTGGAAATAATGGTTATTTATTGACTTGGAAATGGTCTGACACTAAGCAAGTTACAACTTCCCCAATCCTTCATGTATGTTTATGGACTTGGGTAAAATCAGTGCGAGTATGTGTTTTTTGGATGCCCTAGGCCCAGGCCTCATCGGCCTTGGGCCTAGGCCGGCCCTGAGTATGTGTTTAAGCGTCTAACTTGTTTGCCTATTGTTAATTGTTTTGTTAGAGAACACACATCCACGGCGATGTTATATCTCTCCGAAAACCCCCAATTTTTTGCTATGGTTTGAAAAGTCTGCACATTCCAAACATTTAATGGCATTCCATAACACTCTAACCATACAAATCTCTCAATTTGGGCTGGTTCTTCATTCCATTGTTTAAAATCATCAAGCCAGTTATCTGTCCATTTTTCCTCAATAACTTTATCTCTCAAATTTTTATGAGAAAAAGTAACAGGTACCCTAAGATATGTGGGGAGGAGTAACAGTATTCATCGACAATCTACCAATCCAGATAAGGAAGATATGGGTCTACAACCTCTTTGCAAGGCATGGGAAGGTCAGAGAAGTTTTTATCCCAAATAAGAAAAGCAAAATTACTGGCCAATCTTTCGGTTTTGTGAGATTTGATAATTACAAAGATGCGAATCAAGCCATGGTTGAAGTTAACAATACTTGGTGCTGGGGTCATAAACTGATTGTCAATATGGCAAAATTTCAGAAAGATGAGAAGGGAAGGAATGTGCAAGGAGCTGTATCAAGGGGCCATCAATCTAGGATGAAAGGGAAAAATCAGAAATTTTTCAAGAGGCCTATTTATGGGCTTAGGACTTTGCATCTGCTTTAAAACCTTCCTCGTTAATGGTTCATTATCATGCCTTGGGGACATCTTCTCTCCTTTTTCTTCTTCCAATGTGACCATACTTGGATTCATCTCATGCTGCCCCTTTTCTGAATTTCCTTGGACTTCCTTTTCCACACTATTTTCATTTCCCCCATTTTTCTCCACTTGGTTCACTAGTTCCAGGTTGTCTTCACCAGAATTGTTAATTCTGTTCCGCGTGTCATCCACATCATCTTCCTTATCTCCATCTAGGTGGTCCTTATCAGCCCCTGCTTCCATTGACCCACTCTTTGATTCAAGAAAATCTGGCTTGAAAATTCTGCAAGAATCAACTTCTACAACTTTCACTACAAATCTCTTCCCATTGACCACCAATTGAACTTGATCCTCAATCTTCTTCTCAATTTCAGTTGCAATAAGGATTCTCCCTTTCTCAAATGATTTTCCGCTTAATGACATGATTATCATCAAGGGATTTGAAGATGCTGTGAAGATAAGCAAAAGAATTGGAATTGTGTTTCATGAATGTGATGAGGCTGTGATAGATAGAATGGTTCACCCTTGAAGCCCTGTTTGAGTTCTCGTAGATGAAGTAAGAAGAATGAAGCTGTTATCTTGGAATGTGAGGGAGATGTCCAGTGGTATAAAGAAGAGGTATGTTAGCAATCTAATAAAAGAAAGGAAGCCTGTATTAATGATGCTACAAGAGACAAAGCTGGAGCAACTGGATGATTTTCAGGCAAAGAGGATGTGGTATGACACGAAATTTAACATGGCTGTATCAAAAGCAGCGGGAGCCTTAGGTGGTTTGATTTCTATGTGGGATAGGGATGTCTTGAAGGTCGAGGAAGTTATAGTGAACAAGCATTTTATCATGATAAAAGGTATTATTGATTCGTTCCCTTGCATTATAGTAAACATCTATGCTCCAAATTCTTACATTGAGAGAAAGCTGGTTTGGAAGGATCCGTTGGAACTAAAAGGAAGATTAAATATTCCATGGTGTATTGGGGGTGATTTCAATGAAATCAAAAGTATTGGGTAAAGAGTGGGATGCACAAGACTGGATAGGGGAATGAAGGATTTTCAAAACTTTTTATCAGAGATGGAATTAAGGGATATCCCTTTACATGGAAGGAGATTTACATGGTCAAATTTTCAGGAATCTAATATCCAGTCTAGACTTCATAGATTTATCTTCTCTCAAGAATGGCTGGATTGTTTTAAACTGTCTCAATGGGGGCTGCAAAGATTAATTTCTGATCATTGCCCCATCATGATTACTGAGGAAGTAAAAGACTGGGGAAAAAAGCCTTTCAGGTTTATTAATGCTTGGATAAAGCATCCAAAATGTCTTCAAATAATCAAGGAAAGATGGGAATCCGATAGAAGTAAAGGATGGGCAGGTTTCAGAATCCAGCAGAAATTGAGAAGTGTGAAGGACAAGCTGAAAGAGTGGAATATCTCTGAGTTTGGAAACCTGAATGAGAAACTAGAGGGGCTGAAATCAAAACTTCAACAATTTGACTGGAAGGCTGAAAATGGGCCTTTGTCTGAGGAGGAAAAATCCGAGAGAATCAAGTGCATGCAAGAGTTCTGGTCGGTGGATAAAATGAGGGAATCACTGTGGAGACAGAAGTCAAGAAACAGGTGGATTAAACTTGGAGACAAGAATACGAAATTTTTCCAGACCATAGCAAATAACAGGTACAGGAGGAATTTCATTGGGACCATAGAATTTGAAGGAGTCTTCTATGATGAGCCTGAACAAATCAAACAAGTAGCAGTGGAGTTCTTTAGAAATAGATTCAAGAATCAGAGTTGGAGAAGACCTGAGTTAGGGGGAAATTTTCCAAGGAGGATCCAACAAAATAGCAAGCTGGAGCTAGAACTGCCCTTTTCTACCGAAGAAATTCTGCAAGCTATCAAAGAGTGTAATTCTTTTAAGGCACCAGGTCCGGATGGCTTTAATTTTGCATTTGTAAAGAAAGCTTGGGAGATTATCAAAGCTGAAGTTTTGGAATTTTTTCAAGACTTCCACCAAAATAGTAAGCTGACAAAGGGAATCAATGCAACGTTCGTGGCTCTTATCCCAAAAGTAGAAGGGGCCTCAAAACTTAATGATTTCAGACCCATTAGTATGGTGGGATGGCTGTACAAATTGCTCTCTAAGGTTCTGGCTAACAGGTTCAGGAAGATATTACCAAAGTTTGTTGGTGAGTCTCAGGCAGCGTTCATGGGTGGCCGTCAAATTCTGGATGGAATACTGATAGCTAATGAGGTGATTGATGAATGGAAGCAATCTGGAATCTAAGGTATGGTTCTAAAACTGGACTTTGAAAAAGCATATGATTGTATATGTTGGAACTTCCTATTTAAAATGCTGGAAAACATGGGCTGTGGGCAAAAATGGATTTCATGGATTAGAACTTGTGTCACTACTGCAACAATGTCTATCCTAATTAATGGGTCTGCAACTGATCAATTCAATATGGAAAGGGGTTTAAGACAAGGGGACCCCATCTCTCCACTTCTATTCAATGTTGTTGCTGAAGGGTTGAATATTATTTTTGAAAAAGCTAGAGCAGAGGGTCTGATTTCAGGTATTACAATTGGCAACAATGGTCCAACCATATCTCATTTACAGTTTGCTGATGATACAATAATCTTCTGCAAATGTGATATGGCTGAAATAATAGCTATTAAGGGGCTGTTGGGTGTCTTTGAACAATTATCAGGATTGAAAATTAACTATTCAAAGAGTCAGTTGTGTGGTATTGGTGTTCCTATGGAAACAACCCAATCTCTAGCCAATATCTTGGAATGTGGGGTGGTGTCTTTGCCAATCAAGTACCTTGGCCTTCCTCTTGGTGCAAATCCAAGAAGAATTGCTACTTGGAATCCTGTGATTGATGCCTTTGAGAAGAAATTGGCTCTATGGAAAAGGACATACATTACTCTAGGGGGAAGATTGACCCTAATAAAATCCACCCTAGGCAGTCTACCACAATTCTACATGTCTATGTTTAAAATGCCTAAAACTGTGGTGAAAAAGCTAGAGAAGATCCAAAGACAGTTTTTATGGGGGGATTCAGTGGAAAAGAGAAAGATCCACCTGGTGAAATGGGAGAGGGTGGCTTTAAGTAAGAAAGCTGGAGGTTTAGGAATTAAAAATCTTCAAATACAGAATGTCTCTTTGTTAAGTAAGTGGTGGTGGAGGTTTGGAACAGAAAAAGTATCCCTCTGGGCTAAAACTATAAGAGCAAAGTATGGGATTGAGGATTTTTCTTGGCTGCCTTTAAATCCGTCAAATTTAGCCAGATATTCTCAGATTTGGGGTGACATTGCATCTTTGATTGGGGAAGGGTCTGAGGTTGCAGGTATTATTAGAGATGGTTTTGTCATTAAGGTATACTCTGGACAGTCTACTGCCTTCTGAACTGACACATGGTTGGGTGAGACTAAATTAGAAAGGGCATTCCCGAGACTTTTCTTCTTGTCCATCCAGAAACAAGCTAAGGTGAGTGAGATTTACAATTTTTCAAGCCTAACTTGGAACTTACAGTTTAGAAGAACTCTATTTCAATGGGAAAGGGAACAATTGGCCATCCTCCAACAAATGCTAGCAGGGGTATCCATTCAGAACCAGGGGGAGGATCAATTGAAATGGAAATGGGATCATTGCACTGGAAAATTCTCAGTGAAGTCATGCTATGGAAGATGGGAAGAGTCTACAAATGTGTTGAATCCCATTGGTCCAAAATGTATGCTCATCTGGAAGAATGTCAGCCCTTTCAAAGTGGAGATTTTTACATGGCAGGCAATTCAAGACAAGCTAGCGACTGGAAGTGAATTGATCAAGAGAAATATTCTACATCAAGGTGAGGATCTAATTGGCCTATGTCCTTTCTGTCATAGTCAGGTAGAATCTGCAGCCCATCTTTTATTACAATGCCCAATTTCTTGGAGAACATGGTCCTCTATCATGCATTGGTGGAACATGAAATGGGTATGCCCTTCAAGCATTTATGATTTACTGTGTTGGTGGTCTTATTTCAAGTTTAAAAGTGTGGAAAAAACCTGTTGGGACATAAGTTTTTATGCAGTGTTATGGTCTTTGTGGCTAGAAAGAAATAGTATTATTTTCAAAAATAAGCCCCTTGATGAAATGTCTCTTGTGGATAATTGCAAAAGTGTGATAGCGATTTGGACAAAGGCCTGTTTTGATCTCAGAGTATATTCTGTTGAAGACTTCAAATGTTGTCTATCTGGAATAAGGCAATTGAATCTGCCAAAATTGAAGGATTTTTGATTCCGGTACAGTGGTTCCTGTGAGGCTATTGTAATCTGCTGGTGGTTCTGCTTTTTACAATTGTTTTGATCCTAAATGCTATGGAGTTTGCTGATCTTAGAGGTGGCCTGGAAAATGGAAGAGGGGGATGCAGTGGGAAGTTTTCATCAAGGGTGGTTCCCAAAATTCTTGACTGAGCATTTATGTTGGTTTATTTATTTTGGCCTGTTTGTTGTTCAGAGCAATTTATAAGCTCTAATTTCTGGATTTGTTCTTGGCTGTGTTGGTACCTTGCCAACCCGTCCGTGTGAGTTCTCCCTTTTGGGCCTTTGGCAGGCATGTGATTGTCGATCCCAGGGGTGCCAACCTAGTTGGGATTCTTGGGTTTCGTTGTGATGCCGTATTTTGCTTTTGGTCCTTTTAATCATTGTAATGAGTTTTCAATGATTAATAAATTCCTTTTGCCGATCAAAAAAAAAAAAAAAAGGGGTCACAACGGTGTTCACAAAGGTAGCAAGGCATTTTGTGCAAGATCTGAGTTTCAATGTATAATTATGTGGGAAACTCTAAATTAGTATTAATAAGCTCGCTAGGAGGATGTCGGAATCAACACAAGCCCGACCCCCCTTATCCAATACCATCCACATGAAACTTTCAGGTGTAGAAAGTCAACCAGGATGACCTAACGAATCAAAAGACACCTTTTTGATACCAATACTGCCAACTTTGAGGTGGGTTGATTTGGACGATAAACCTACCTAAATAGTGGCGGACGTAAGATTTGTGTCTGACAGGAGTCCGAATCACATGTATTTTCATATTCATATTAAAATATGTTTTATTAGTGTATATTACTACTTTCGATGTCCGAAGAAATAACGATATTGTGTACATATACGAAGCACCCATTTAATTTTATGCACGCAACCTAAAAAATGATCGATAACTTAAAATTTTAAGAAATTTAACCCTACATATAGAAATTTTGAGAAATTTTTTTCACTCAATAAACTTGCGGGGGCCAATCCCAAAGGATTTTTCTTTCTTAACATGAAAATGAGTATAATATGCGATGATATTTGGAGTTTTGTAGGTCCGAGTCCTCCCTTGGGACCGCCCCTGCTAACTAACCACTTAAAAAACATTTTAATGCTGGCGGAATTTAAGGTTGTTTTACTATGAGTTCCTTAATGTATAATTATTAGTACATCAACAAAAACATCAATTTGAATTGGAGGACATATTCCATTGTAGCTTGATTATAATAATCCTTTGCTTTTGGAATATGCTTTCGATTATCCCGATCCGTTACATGATTGCTTCTACTCTTTAATCAATTGCAGTTGAAAACGAAGCTTCCATTTTGCAGCTCATCGATTCCAAACTATGGTAAAAATTGTTAAAAAATAGAAATGAATTAAAATATATTTCATTAACAAATGCGCTCTTTCCGAGAGTTAGGTCTAAAAAATCAAAATTCAAGACATGTGAATGTAACTTTTTAATTATAACCTTCAAAAAAAAATTCCATGGCTAGACACCAGTAGACTGACATTTATTACCAAACATAGATGTATATTTTCCACAAAAGTAAGATAGAAGTAAAAAGGGAAAGAAATCGAGAGAAAAAATTTGATTATGTGAACACAAGAGATCTTACTCAGTTTTTGTGTAAAAATTGAAGTCACTAGGCCATAATGTTAAAATATCTTGAGTAAAAAACTTAAGACAAATTTACCGTGGACACTAGTACTGCAAATTCTAGGGCCATTATTAAATGAACCGTAAATAAATTTGCACATTTACCCCATCCACCTTGTTGCATCCGCCCTCACATCCCAGCATGGGCGACCCGACACTTAGATGGTTGAGGCAGGTGCCCAAGGCTTATTATTTTGAAGGCCTCAATTCTCTATGTAGTTTAGTTGCCATAAAGAAAATTAGTATAACATCTCACATCGTCCAAGTATATGTCGAAATTGAATTCGATATATAAGGAAACCCAAGTAGCTATTGTATAACTCGAGCTAAACATTTTTGAACCACGTGGTTAGGCTAAGGTCAACAGGTCAGATGGCGCGGGAATTACTGTGTCGCAAAGGCTTATAAAATTAATACCTAAGCTATGGGAAATAAAATCTCAATATCCAAAGACCTATGCGGAAACTGAATTCGTAAATTGTTCGAAAGCCCAAATTTTGTGTGAAAATACAAAAAAGGCCTCTATTTGCAATTTCAACAATGTAGACTTGGGCAACCCTTGTCCGCGAGAAACAAATTGCATGGGTAAAGTTTAAAATCTGTACCACAACAATACCGCATACTTTAGAAAATTACTCGAATTTTGAAAAATGTTGACTGATGCACATCAAACCGATACCTAATGCTGACATAAGAGAATAAAATACAATGAATTTGGTAATTTTGAGTAAAAAAATCGCAACATGGCATGACAGAAATAGGGTCACATGGGAATATTAAGCTGTTTATATGTAAACAATTCATGATATATAACAACTTCAATTAACATAGTAAAGGATTAGGTTTGGGTTAGGTTTTCGTTCATTTTCAGGAAAACTTCTCCTTACCATCCTAAATGCACAAATTTTGACCAAATTGAGACCTCATATGACCGTTTCCATGGAAAGGTAATCTAGAAAAAAGAAAAGGTCATCTTAGCACCAAAAAAAAAAGAAGAGGAAAGGTAATCTAGAAACTTATTTTGTTTACTTCTTTACTCATGATCAAATAAGTAGATTACATTATATGGAGGAGCTTCCAATAAATGACCCTTATACAAGTTTCCATGTAGACTTAGGGCTATTTTCGACTTTCTGGATCATATTTCAATGATCCAAACCGCTCAATATTTTTAAAACGTGTTTTTAAGGGCCTTTCTTGCAGGATATCTGAACCGACTCACGCTGGAAACCGATTGATGACCTAGTAAATTGGAAATGGCACAAAGTCATTGAAGTTTTTCTTAGATAAGTTCAATGACTATCCCTATTGAAATACAATCATTGAGCAGGTCATACGGGAGCCCCGAATAGCAAGTACTATTATAATTTCTTATTGGACAAGTCGTTAAGGGGAAAAGAAAATTAGCTAGATAAGGTTCACCTGCCAAGCCTAGCTAGGGATACAATTGTCAAGAATTAAAATTAGTAAAATATTAATTAAGAACCTTTGACAATCCTATATTGGGCGATTTCCCATATTTCCGTACTGGGTCGTCAATTGCGGCCCCATATTTGATGACAAATCGCAAGGGAAACTTGTTAATGGGGCAATATAACCCGGGGGAAAATGATATGGGTACACCACATACACACCAAGATAATAGGACAGATAAGAGGAAACTCAATGTGTGGCCCACTTAAAAAATATAGGCTTTTCTTTATTCGTCACATCAACTTGGTGCGCATTTAGTGCATATATAATGTTCCCATAGCATTGTTGATATTGCCCGGGATGATGGTGAAGTAATGGAGCCGGGGAGGGGAGCAATCTGAAAAAAAAAAACCTCTAGTTTTATATACAAAAAAATAAATTTTCGTATTAATTATATAGGCTCGCCCCTACAAAGTTTCTTGAAAAAAAAAAACTCGCCCCTACATTGTGAAATTTTTGGCTCCGTCCCTGGGTGAAGTTACCTCGAATCATCACTAGCATGCATGAAAAGGAATCTTATAATTGCACATGCATGGAATCGAGATTTAAATTTGCACATGCATGGAATCGAGATTTAAATTTGCACATGCATGGAATCGAGATTTAAATTTGCACATGCATGGATGTTTTATCCAACTTTCGTTTTACGTTGCACCTTACGTTGAAGAAGGATAGAAACGAATCATAGAACAGCTAAGAACGAAGAAAATGCCACAAAATAAACATAATAGCAGCAGGACTTGTGACCAATTAGAACAAAATTTTAACAAAATGCCAATTATATGATCATGTTTTATATATAATTCAATATGATAATCATAATATCCAGTCAAGCAAAAAACGCAAAGATCTGACTTGTGTTAGAGTGATATAGGGTTGAGAAATAGTTTTTATTATGTTTTGGTTTTTCCATCCACGTAAGAAATAGATATTGTTTGACGACATGAAGTTTCCAAGGATGACCAGAAAATAGAGGTTTTCTTAGTTCTTTGTGGGGGAGGGGGCTTATGGGGCCTCTCTCTCTCTCTCTCTCTCTCTCTAAAACTCTGCCTATAAATAAGGCATCCACTCTTCTTGTCCCCAGTATCTCAAGTCCTAAATCCTAACTTTTCTCTCTTGTTTAAAAAACATAACACATTTTGCCATATATCTTCCATCTATGGCAATTACAGGAAAACTCTCTGTGGTGGCCATTGTGGTGTTGATAGCCACCTTTTCCAACTCTGTTTTTGCTGATCCAGATTTGCTTCAAGATGTTTGTGTTGCTGATCTCAACAATGGTATTGTCCAAAACCCATTTCTCATTTTGCTTTAAATTAACTAACAATTCATCAACACTTTTTCCAATCAAACTTAATTTCAAGTGTGCGCATAGGTTAGTAAATGTATATGTGTATGTGCTTGTGAATTTTTGTCGAATTTGAACTCTATTTTTTAGAGCAAAGTAAAGGTTTACACGTTTGGATACCATATTTTGGGTATCATGGGATTTGTCACCAATGTATTGATAGAATGTGCCTCATTTATCACATAGTAGAGCACATTCTAACAATACAGTTGTAACACAACTCATGGTTACTATATGTGTCACCATTCACCAAAGAATAAAAACACTATGGGTAAATAAATTGGTGTACACCAAATGTACACTACTTTATATGAGACCCATATTCGGGTTCTACGCAAATTATCAAAGCCATTCAATTTATTTAAAACATATTTTTAAGAGTCATGCATTTTAAACATATTTTAAACTATAATTATGTGTTTCAACAAGATCTACAACCTGAACAAAGCATGTAATTGAGTTAAGCCTGGTAAGAGGTTTGAAATTCCGGACTGCACTTGGTGAAGTTTTGTTAATCTTCTTTTTGTTAAATTCGGTAAGAACAAATTCTTTTTGTTAATCTTCGCCTGTAGACATAGGTTTCTGTCCAAACCATGTAAAAATATTTCATTCTCCTGTAATTACTCTATTTTCTGTTCTCATTTTCACACTCCGCGCTCACAATATCCTACCTATTTCTTTGTATCTACAGCTGTGAAGATGAATGGTTTTGCCTGCCTGGCATCCTTCACTCCATCAAATTTCTTCTTTGCCGGTCTAGCTTGGCCAGCTGCCACCAACAATATGTTGGGCTCAACCGTGACTCCAGCCAATGTCATGCAAATCCCTGGCCTCAATACCTTAGGTGTCTCCATGGCCCGCATTGACTTTGCCCCCGGCGGCCTTAACCCACCCCACACCCACCCACGTGCCACCGAGATCATTTTCGTGCTCTACGGCCAATTGGATGTTGCCTTCATTACCACAGCCAATGTGCTTGTTCCTATGACCATCAAGCAGGGTGAGATATTTACTTTCCCCAAGGGATTGGTTCACTTCCAAAAGAATAATGGGAAGGTTCCCGCCGCCGCTATTGCCGCGTTTGGCAGCCAGAATCCTGGTGTCCAGGTCATTGCCTCATCGTTGTTTGCCGCCACACCACCCGTGGCAGATAATGTGTTGGCCCAGGCTTTCCAAATCAGTGACCAGGAGGTTGATGAAATCAAAGCAAAACTTGCACCAAAGAAGGCCTATTAGATGGTGTTTTGTGATTTGGGGGTGGCTATATATGTTGTCTGTTGTTCTTGTTTTTTTGTTGTTGACTGAAATAAGGATTCATGGTTTGCAAGTAAGGAAATAGCTAGAGGGTCAGACACTGAATTGCTATTGTGTTTGAGTCCACCTATCGTTGTATTCGATTGGCTTCTTGTGCTTGTCGAGAAATAATAAGATGAGTGTTTTAAATTTGTAGGCTCCATCAGCCGAGATCTTTTATTGGTTGTCACATTTATGACCAAAACACACATTTTTATGTATTTCCCTTTATCGAGTTGTACTTTTATTTTTTCTTTTATTCTAGAGTGTCTATATAGGTAAGGCAAGGAATCATATTTAGTCATTTTACTTTTTTGAGTGCGATAGTCGTATAAGTTACTTTTGAGAACATTGAGAAATTTGTGCAAATTTTGTTTCCATTGAAGACCGGGGATATTGTGAATTTTTGGGAAGATTCGGTTGGTGAAGATTGAGGCATTGGTGAAGATTTTGTTTTCGTCAAATATGGCTAGATTGCTATGCTGAAAAAGTAGAAAAGGAAGGTGTCAAATTGGAAAGAGATCATAAGAGATACAGTAAATTATTGGGCGACTGTCTGCTCGAGCGGATTCTGATGTTGCTCGAGCATGTGTAGTTGTTTCTCATTTTTCCTTATAAATATGAAGGCTTGCGGGTTTCAGAAGATTGATTGAGAGAAGCTAATATTTCCTGAGGTGATTTCTACTCTCTTAAACATTACGGAAGTCAGTGTGTTTATTGCATCTTGAAGAACTTTGGAGGATCATGAAATCCAAGTGCTAACCACCCAACTTCAAGAGGTTCATTCCATCAACTTTCATTGTCGAGTTAAAACCCTTTCGTGCAGTTCGAAAGGTATTTCTGGAAGGCTTGAGGATTCAAGACGTGGCGATCATGCAAGGGTACGATGTGCGTGGATTCGGCAGGTAGTTCTTAGGATTATATATGCCTAATCTCTCTCTCACTCCTGCTATTTGATTGTTGTCGGTTTTCATGAGCATCGTCATATTATATATGCCTGTGCATTCCTTTATCTCTATTGCTTGAATGATATTTCAGAAATCAAATGTATCATGGGTCATGTTTCTCTGACTTACACATCATTCACGTCAGTTATAGCCAGCTCCTTAACTCCTAACCGACATTTCTCATGTAGCTGGCATGTGTCTTGTGCAACTCCTAAGAGATTGACCGCTATGCAGTTATGATATTATCGAGGTTGTTTATGTATATGCATTTTAAAAAAAAAATGTGAGAGTTTAGTTATAAAAAAAGAGGAAAAAAAGGATGCAATTGGCTTTCTTTTCTCTGCATTTTCGGGTTTTTCACTTAGTAACCGGGCCTCTTGCCTCAGTAAGCAGTGAGTGTTCGCGTCAAACGGTGGAGAATTTCGGGATTGTATTTTATGGTTTGCTAAGGTTCGTAGCCTTTTTGACTCGAGTAATTAAGTCTGTTGGGGTATCCTATATACCTAGTGCCCTAAGGCCTTTTGGTTTGGGTGTCACTGGCCTAAAGCTCGATACGCGGGTCAACTAGAAAGCTTAAGGAACTTAGGCATTGCACAACCATATTGTGAGAATTGGACTTAGATAAGGGGGTTCTTTGAATTAAAAAAAAAAATGCATTGGAGTCAGGTGGAAATTCACTTAGTATTCGGTGAGGGGGAGTTTTGGCTCATTGATAAATCCAAAAAATTGCTTGGTTTGACTTCTCGAGGGGGAGTTTATCTCGACAATCTGTGAATACATGAGAAACAAAGTTTTTGGTTGAGTTGAACTCCATATAAATTGACGTGAGTCACACACACTCACTTTTGTCATCAGTTCTTGACTTGTGATACATCTGGGGTCTTTATATCTACTTGCTATATGAATTAAGGATGTGTCCATGCATTATATTCTTTGAGTATGTTCATCGAATTCCATAAACATTAGTCTGCATCACATATGATTGATCATGAGTGACATATATACATCTATAACTTTTTTTTGGAATAAATCCTTGAATTCATTTAAAAAATATATATATATAATGACCATAACTAAATTGAGTGTTTTCATTTCACTTCATTTTTATTGGTATGCGTCTTGTCTTTTTCGATTTTCGCCTAGGTGCCCAAAATGTCACACAAGCGATTACTCGGCGAGGCTTTGGATCCCTCTCTCTCTGTTTGGTTGTATTTCGAGCAACTCTAATTTGGCTCCAGTGACTAATGTCTGCTTATATATTTATGGATCACATAAGTTAGGGTTTTTATCTATCATCTTGGCATCGTGTCTGCATTCCCTCCTGCGCGACCTTTGTTCTCCATCAGTCTTATGGATGAAATTATCTTGGTTACCATCATTTTCCTTGCATAAGGTAGAAAAAATAAAAATATTATTGTTTTTTGGCTATGCTTCTCGATTGAAAAGTATCAAGTTTCCCTTTGTTCTTCCGTGACAAAAAGGGGGAGAAGTATTATTGTGTGCTAATGCTTTGATTTTGTGAGTTTCTTTGTGGTGGTACAGCTTTTTCAAGTTATCTCTCACAGTCAATTAGTTAGGGAAATAGGGTGTTTCCTTTTAAGTGTGTTTTGTCATAGAAGTGACAAAGGAGGAGATTGTAGGCTCCATCAGCCGAGATCTTTTATTGGTTGTCACATTTATGACCAAAACACACATTTTTATGTATTTCCCTTTATCGAGTTGTACTTTTATTTTTTCTTTTATTCTAGAGTGTCTATATAGGTAAGGCAAGGAATCATATTTAGTCATTTTACTTTTTTGAGTGCGATAGTCGTATAAGGTAGTTTTGAGAACATTGAGAAATTTGTGCAAATTTTGTTTCCATTGAAGACCGGGGATATTGTGAAGTTTTGGGAAGATTCGGTTGGTGAAGATTGAGGCATTGGTGAAGATTTTGTTTTCGTCAAATACGGCTAGATTGCTATGCTGAAAAAGTAGAAAAGGAAGGTGTCAAATTGGAAAGAGATCATAAGAGATACAGTAAATTATTGGGCGACTGTCTGCTCGAGCGGATTCTGATGTTGCTCGAGCATGTGTAGCTGTTTCTCATTTTTCCTTATAAATATGAAGGCTTGCGGGTTTCAGAAGATTGATTGAGAGAAGCTAATATTTCCTGAGGTGATTTCTACTCTCTTAAACATTACGGAAGTCAGTGTGTTTATTGCATCTTGAAGAACTTTGGAGGATCATGAAATCCAAGTGCTAACCACCCAACTTCAAGAGGTTCATTCCATCAACTTTCATTGTCGAGTTAAAACCCTTTCGTGGAGTTCGAATGGTATTTCTGGAAGGCTTGAGGATTCAAGACGTGGCGATCATGCAAGGGTACGATGTGCGTGGATTCGGCAGGTAGTTCTTAGCGTGGTGAGGATACACGGTCAGGTGATAAGAATACTTGTAATCGTACAATAATTTTAGTGCATGATTCCTTCCCGTGGTTTTCCCATTTAGGGTTTCCACGTAAATTTTCGTGTTGTGCGTTTACTCATATTTTTGTGTGATCGATTATCCTTGTTTGGGCTAACATTTAATCCTTGCAGTAGTAAAGAAATTTCAAAATTGTTGGCTTAGATTATATTATTAGCCTTGACTTTGATTAATTATGGAAAAAATTAGAAAACAAAGAGTAATAAGTAATTGCCGAAGTTGTTCGGTGAGCAATAGGCAAACATGGGACTTTGGTAGCACTGATTTTTTCTCATTCATTCCTTCTAGAGAAAGCATTACAACAATGGGCTTTGGGTCTAATCTTAACCTTTTTATTTATGGGCCTAATTAACTACAACATAACTTGACCAAATTACAAAATAACGTTTTATGGCCCACTTACAAACTTTATAATTTTCGGAAATGATAAGTACCCCGAAACAAAATACCCCGAAAATACCCAAACACACACACACAACGGTGTTCACAAGGTACAGGGCATTTTGTGCAAGATCTGAGTTTCAATGTATAATTATGTGGGAAACTCTAAATTAGTATTAATAAGGTCGCTAGGAGGATGTCGGAATCAACACAAGCCCGACCCCCCTTATCCAATACCATCCACATGAAACTTTCAGGTGTAGAAAGTCAACCAGGATGACCTAACGAATCAAAAGACACCTTTTTGATACCAATCCTGCCAACTTTGTAGTAGGTTGATTTGGACGATAAACCTACCTAAATAAACAGTGGCGGACGTAAGATTTGTGTCTGGCAGGGGTCCGAATCACATGTATTTTCATATTCATATTAAAATATGTTTTATTAGTGTATATTACTACTTTCGATATCCGAAGAAATAACGATATTGTGTACATATACGAAGCACCCATTTAATTTTATGCACGCACGCAACCTAAAAAATGATCGATAACTTAAAATTTTAAGAAATTTTACCCTACATAAAGAAAGTTTGCGAAATTTTTTCCACTAAATAAACTTGAGGGGGCCAATCCCACAGAATTTTTCTTTCTTAACATGAAAATGAGTATAATATGCGAAGATATTTGAAGTTTTGCAGGTCCTGATTCCTCCCTTGCACCCTTGGGACCGCCCCTGCTAACTAACCACTTACAAAACATTTTAAAGCTTGTGGAATTTAAGGTTGCTTTAAGAGTTCCTTAATCTATAATTATTAGTACATCAACAAAAACATCAATTTGAATTGGAGGACATATTCCATTGTAGCTTGATTATAATAATCCTTTGCTTTTGGAATATGCTTTCGATTATCCCGATCCGTTACATGATTGCTTCTACTCTTTAATCAATTGCAGTTGAAAACGAAGCTTCTATTTTGCAGCTCATCGATTCCAAACTATGGTAAAAATTGTTAAAAAATAGAAATGAATTAAAATATAATTCATTATCAAATGCGCTCTTTCCGAGAGTTAGGTCTAACAAATCAAAATTCAAGATATGTGGATGTGACTTTTTAATTATAACCTTCAAAAAAATTTCCATGGCTACACACCAGTATATTTTCCACAAAAGTAAGATAGAAGTAAAAAGGGAAAGAAATCGAGAGAAAAAATTTGATTGAAGTCACTAGGCCATAATGTTAAAATATCTTGAGTAAAAAACTTGAAGACAAATTTACCATAAATAAATTTGCACATTTACCCCATCCACCTTGTTGCATCCGCCCTCACATCCCAGCATGGGCGACCCGACACTGAGATGGTTGAGGCAGGTGCCCAAGGCTTATATTTTTGAAGGCCTCAATTCTCTATGTAGTTTAGTTGCCATATAAAGAAAATTAGTATATGTCGAAAATTAGTATATGTAGTTTAATAGCTATTGTATAACTCGAGGTAAACTTTTTTGAACCACGTGGTTAGTCTAAGGTCAACAGGTCAGATGGCGCGGGTCTTTACAATTACTGTGTCGCAAAGGCTTATAAAATTAATACCTAAGCTACGGGAAATAAAATCACATTATCCAAAGACCTATGCGGGAACTGAATTCGTAAATTGTTCGAAAGCCCAAATTTTGTGTGAAAATACAAGAACGGCCTCTATTTGCAATTTCAGAATTATAGACTTGGACAACCCTTGGAAAACTTGGGAGAGCAGGGAGGATTAGGTTTGGGTTAGGTTTTCGTTCATTTTCAGGAAAACTTCTCCTTACCATCCAAAATGCACAAATTTTGACCAAATTGAGACCTCATATGACCGTTACCAACTTACCATGGAAATTAAGGCAATCTAGAAACTTACTTTGCTTACTTCTTGTGAAAAACAGCTCCGATCAAGCCCTTCCGGGTATTTTTTTTTGCCAGATCTTCGCGTTAGACCTTGAAAACACCTTTTAAACACATCTAACGGTTCGGATTTTCAAAAAAACATTGGATTTTCAATTTTTTTTTTGACGATCCGATCCGTCCAATGTTTTCAGAAGGTGTTTTCAAGGGTCCACACGGAAAATCTTCAAAAAAAAAAAACCGGGAAGGGCTTGATCAAAGCAGTTTTCGCAAAAAATATATATTTACATTTTTTGCGAAAACTGCTTGGATCAAGCCCTTCCCGGTATTTATTTTTGAAGATTTTCTGCGTGAACCCTTGAAAACACCTTCTGAACACATTGGACGGATCGGATTTTCCAAAAAAATTTGCAACACAAAAAAACCCCATTTTTTCCTTAAATCCGGGAGTGTGGATAAGAAATTTTACCTATAGTATATATATATATATATATATATATATATATAGAATCATGATCTACTAAGGACTCCCTTAGGATAAGAGTTTGCGGACCTCACCTTTCCGGATCAAATTTTGACGATCCGAACTGCTCAATGTTTTTAAAATGCATTTTTAAGGGTCCACGCGGAAAATCTTCAAAACAAAAATAAGGGCTTGATCCACACAGTTTTTGTCAAGCCCTTCCGGGTATTTTTTTTTGAAGATTTTCCGCGTGGGCCTTGGAAAATGCATTTTAAAAACATTGAGCGGTTCGGATCGTCAAAATTTGATCCGGAAAGTCGAAAAAGCATGAGGTCCGCACCAAATTTGTGTTTGAGGGAGTCCTCAATAGATCGGGACTGTATATATATATATATATATATATATATATAATAGAATATGTTATCCGAAAAGTTGTTAGTGGAAAAAGAAAATTAGATTGATCGATAAGCTTCACCTACCAAGGTTGGGGATACAAAAATGTCAACAATGCTATGTAGTAGTAATATATTATGATCCTTTGACACAGTTCTATAGGCCGATTTCCATACTACGTTGTAAAACTGGTTTTTTGGTTTTTTCATTGTCTTTAATCAATTTTTTTTTGCATTTGTTAGTTTTGCGTTAAGTTTTTGTGATTTATGGATTCGTCTCGATTAGACGAATCTAACGAGTATAAAATTACGGTAAAAAATAATATTTTTTTGAATAAAGCCTAAAATTAACCAAAATAAACTAGTTTATTGGTTTAATTTTGGCTTTATTAAAAGAAAATTAGTTTCGACCATAATTTTATACTCTGACGAGACGAATCCATAAACCACAAAAATTTGACGCAAAACTAACAAATGCAAAATTTTTTTGATTAAAGACAACAAAAAAACCAATTTTTTCTTTTTTCCCAAAGCACCCCGTAATACGATCGACATAGCTAGGTACACAACTCTTGCACTTAAAATTCTAACTACTAGAGCTTAAGTATCAGAGGGTGTTCGTTAATTGGCACCTTAGATACCCGTGCCTAGCTTCCTCTTGCAGGATATCTCACCTGACTCACGCTGGAAACCGATTGATGACCAAATAGACCAAAAAACACATATGTCCATAAAATGTAAGTCAAGTGAGACTAATTTCAAATGAAAATTCAGACATGTTAGAAACTCTTTAAGAAAGATTTTTTTTTAAAAACAAAAGTAGTGACGTACGTTTAATAATTGTGCCCTCACTGACTCAATTTTCTAGCTACGCCACTGACTACGTAACAGGACTCAACCTCCAAGGTGCCTAGATAATCTCCTCCCGTACAATCAACATAGCTAGGTACACGAGTACTCTTGCACTTAAAATTCTAATTACTAGAGCTTAAGCATCGGAGGGTGTTGGTCGGCACCTTAGACCCCGGCCCATGCCTAGCTTCCTCATGCAGGATATCTGAACTAACTCACGCTGGAAACCGATTGATGACCTAGTAAATTGGAAATGGCACAAAGTCATTGAAGTTTTTCTTAGATAAGTTCAATGACTATATATCCCTATTGAAATACAATCATTGAGCAGGTCATACGGGAGCCCCGAATAGCAAGTACTATTATAATTTCTTATTGGACAAGTCGTTAAGGGGAAAAGAAAATTAGCTAGATAAGGTTCACCTGCCAAGCCTAGCTAGGGATACAATTGTCAAGAATTAAAATTAGTAAAATATTAATTAAGAACCTTTGACAATCCTATATTGGGCGATTTCCCATATTTCCGTACTGGGTCGTTAATTGCGGGCTCCATATTTGATGACAAATCGCAAGGGAAACTTGTAAATGGGGCAATATAACCCGGGGAAAAATGACATGGGTACATCACATACACACTAAGATAATGTGGTACATACGAGGAAACTCAATGTGTGGCCTACCTAAAAAATACTTCCTCCATCTCTTTTTAAATGTGTTATTTCGTAAATCCAACTTATTAAAGAAACATCATCATTACATCTTTCACATCAATTTTTTCCTCCACTTTACACTTTTCACATCAATTTTTACCTCAACTTTCCAAAATTATCCTCCACTTTTACCCATTAACTCTTTACCCACTAACTTTTCAAAAGGGCAAAATGATAATTGTACAAACTTTTACCCATTAACTTTTCAAACCACACATTTATTTAGGGACAGCCCAAAATGGAAACGTATACATTTAAAAAGGGACGGAATGAGTATAGGTTTTTCTTCATTCGTCACATCAACTTGGTGCGCATTTAGTATGCATATATAATGTATCCATAGCATTATTGATATTGTCTGGGATGATGGTGAGGTTACCTCGAATCATCACTAGCATGCATGAAAAGGAATCTTATAATTGCACATGCATGGATCATGTTTTATATGATCATAATAGCAGCAGGACTTGTGACCAATCTAGAACAAAATTTTAACAAAATGCCAATTATATGATCATGTTTTATATATAATTCAATCTGATAATCATAATATCCAGTCAAGCAAAAAACGCAAAGATCTGACTTGTGTTAGAGTGATATAGGACTGAGAAATAGTTTTTATTATGTTTTGGTTTTTCCATCCACGTAAGAAATAGATATTGTTTGACGACATGAAGTTTCCTAGGATGACCAGAAAATAGAGGTTTTCTTAGTTCTTTGTGGGGGAGGGGGCTTATGGGGTCCCTCTCTCTCTCTCTCTCTCTCTCTCTCTCTAAAACTCTGCCTATAAATAAGGCATCCACTCTTCTTGTCCCCAGTATCTCAAGTCCTAAATCTCAACTTTTCTATCTTGTTTAAAAAACATAACACATTTTGCCATATATCTTCCATCTATGGCAATTACAGGAAAACTCTCTGTGGTGGCTATTGTGGTGTTGATAGTCACCTTTTCCAACTCTGTTTTTGCTGATCCAGATTTGCTTCAAGATGTTTGTGTGATCTCAACAATGGTATTGTCCAAAACCCATTTCCCATTTTGCTTTAAATTAACTAACAGTTCAGCAACACTTTTCCAATCAAACTTTCAAGTGTGCGTATAGGTTAGTAAATGTATATGTGTATGTGTTCGTGAATTTTTGTCAATTTTGAACTCTAATTTTTTAGAGCAAAGTAAAGGTTTACAAATTTGGATACCATATTTTGGGTATCATGTGATTTGTCACCAATGTATTAATGGAATGTGCCTCATTTATCACATAGTAGAGCACATTCTAACAATACAGTTGTAACACAACTCATGGTTACTATGTGTCACCATTCACCAAAGAATAAAAACACTATGGGTAAATAAATTGGTGTACACCAAATGTACAGTACTTTATGTGAGACCCATATTCGGGTTCTACGCAAATTATCAAAGCCATTCAGTTTATTTAGAACATATTTTTAAGAGTCATGCATTTTAAACATATTTTAAACTATAATTATGTGTTTCGACAAGATCTACAACCTGAACAAAGCATGTAATTGAGTTAAGTCTGGTAAGAGGTTTCAAATGCCGGACTGCACTTGGTGATGTTTTGTTAATCTTCTTTTTATTAAGTCTGGTAAGAGGAAATTCTTTTTGTTAATCTTCGCCTGTAGACATAGGTTTCTGTCCAAACCATGTAAATATATTTCATTTTCGTGTAATTACTCTATTTTCTGTTCTCGTTTTCAAACTCCACGCTCACAATACCGTATCTAATTCTTTGTATCAACAGCTGTCAAGATGAATGGTTTTGCCTGCCTGGCATCCTTCACTCCATCAAATTTCTTCTTTGCCGGTCTAGCCTTGCCAGCGGCCACCAACAATTTGCTGGGTTCAACCGTGACTCCAGCCAATGTCATGCAAATCCCTGGCCTTAATACCTTAGGTGTTTCCTTGGCCCGCATTGACTTTGCCCCCGGCGGCCTTAACCCACCTCACACCCACCCACGTGCCACCGAGATCATTTTCGTGCTCTACGGCCAATTGGATGTTGCCTTCATTACCACAGCCAATGTGCTTGTTCCTTTGACCATCAAGCAAGGTGAGATATTTACTTTTCCCAAGGGTTTGGTTCACTTCCAAAAGAATAATGGGAAGGTTCCCGCCGCAGCTATTGCCGCGTTTGGCAGCCAGAATCCTGGTGTCCAGGTCATTGCCTCATCGTTGTTCGCCGCCACGCCACCGGTGGCAGATAATGTGTTGGCCCAGGCTTTCCAGATCAGTGACCAGGAGGTGGATGAAATCAAAGCAAAGCTTGCACCAAAGAAGGCCTATTAGATGGTGTTTTGTGATTTGGGGGTGGTTATATATGTTGTCTGTTATTCTTGTTTTTTTTTTTTGTTGTTGACTGAAATAAGGATTCCTGGTTTCAAGTAAGGAAATAGCTAGAGGGTCAGACACTGAATTGCTATTGTGTTTGACTGAAATAAGGATTGGCTTCTTGTGTTTGTCGAGAAATATTAAGATGAGTGTTTTAAGTAGAAGCAGTATCTAAATATGCATAAATTGTTGGCTTAGAATATATTATTAGCCTTAGCTTTGATTAATTATGGAAAAAATTATAAAACAAGGGGTAATTGCCGAAGTGGGTCGGTGAGCAACAGGCATGAACTAGCAAACAGGGGACGTTGGACCAGCACTGATTTTTTCTCATTCATACCTTCTAGATAAGTTTTTATATTTACAATAATGGGCTTTGGATCTAATCTGGTACCCTATGAAAGTGCTTAAACCACTAAAATAGTATAATAGGAAAGTGCACTATAATCCTAAACCCCCCAAAAAAGTGACTTACCTTAATGGTAATTAAAATAAATAACTTACCTCAGTAATAATTTGATACCATCTTTTTTCTAGACCTAGTGGTAAAAATCTGTTACATTTTATGGCCCAAGTACAAACATTATAATTTTACCCCCAAAAAAAAAAAATTTACAAGAAGGCATTAATTTTATCCTTAATGACTTGTCATGTGACACTTCACATTTCTCGAAAATATAGAAACTTATCCTTTGAAGTGCTTTAGTGAAGATGTCCGCCACTTGATCTTTGGCCTTGCAAAACTTGAGTTGAATCTTATCATCCTCCATAGCCTCTCGGATAAAGTGATGCTTGATGGCAATGTGCTTTGATTGGCTATGGTAGATGAGATTTTTTGTCTATTGCAGAAAATTGGAGTAGGCTCTCCTTCTTCACACCAACATCTTCCAAAATCCTCCTTAGAAAAATTACTTGAGAAGTTGCCAATGATGCCAAAACATGCTCAGCCTCAGCGGAATAAAGCCCCAAGTTTTTTTTTTTTTTTAAACAAACTTCAACATAGGTGGCTAATAAAGGTAGAAATATTAAACATTAATTAGGGGTGTTACCAGTTCAGTTCGATCCGGTTTTTCGGTATTTTTGGAACCGAAATATTAAACAGGGGACTTTGGACCAGCACTGATTTTTTCTCATTCATACCTTCTAGACAGGTTTTTATACTTACAACAATGGGCTTTGGGTATAATCTAAAACTTTTTATTTATGGGCCTAATTAAGTACAACATAACTTGACCAAATTACAAAATAACATTTTATGGCCACTTACAAACTTTATATTTTTTTCTAGCCCAAAACTAAAAATTACAACAAGACATTAATTTTATCCTTAGTGACTTGTCGTGTGACACTTCACATTTCTCGAAAATATTGAAAAAAGTCTGATTGAGCTCACTAGGCCATAAGTGCGAGTCTAA